>JAQQPU010006554.1:0-10585 GCA_029168905.1 Artemia sp. Kazakhstan ARC1039 | reverse complement strand
ATTTATGTATTATCTTCTCACGTAACTTCTGGTGTTGAATCGATTGGTATATACTTAGTATCTGTATTTCCTGTGGTTTGTGCAGACTGAATTGCGGTGTATTCATTTATGTATTAATAAATTTGCAGTGGATGCAATTTACCTAATTTACCTAAATTTACCTAGTTTTCCAAACCCAAAACAAAGTATCTGAATGTCATTTTATGCCATATGCCATAATATTGCACATCAACTCAGGTTTGCTCTTTTTCGCCTTGGACCTCCCCTTGTTGATATGCGTGACAAGACTTTCACCAGCTACCCATAATGTGCTACTTGCTTCGTCAATAACACAAATGACAAAATTATTCCCTTAGAGAGGAAAGTAGAGGGGAAAGTATTCCCTCGAAAGGCTTCAAATGAGATCCAGAAAATGTCAAAAGTCTTACTGACGAATTCAAAAGTAAAACAGCTGGTCAACTATTTCAACTTCTTCTTTTTTTTAACAACTTAACACAAAAAAAAATATTCACAAACATTGAAGACCAGAGCTCGTGGAGGTAGATATAGGCTACCGACAAAAATTAATTATTATTTATAGTAATGATGACAACGAAAGAAAACCTGGTTGATAAAAAAAAAGGGGTAAGTGGGGTGCGGCAGGCAGTCTGAACTTGGTTACGCCATAAAATAGAATTAGCATCTCTCAATTCTCATGTTCTATCATCACCTATCAAAAACAATCTTTAATATTTCCCCCCTTAACTTCTGCTGAGACTGCTGAGATAACCCACTTGGAAACTTATCATTCAACTTATTTTAAATTTACGGTAATTGATATGTAAGTGAAAATTTAAACCTTTAAGAACTAACAGAAGGAATTTGATATGTTCTAGAATGCCTAGGAGCCGAAAGAGGTTGTCGAATCTGCAAACAATTTTCATAAAAACTACCAAAATTTTGCAGTTGAAAATGCAGTTGAATGCCATATCGAAATATTAACTTCTCTTGTATGTTTCAAATCTGACAAATTCAAGGAAAATTCCAAAAGATGAGTTTATCTTTTCTTCCTTGAAGTTTTCTTCACAAGAGCTATATAAAGAATTATATAATTTTTCAGAAATTTACTAGAATTATGAAAAAAATGTTGAGGCAGTTAAAGCTGATGTCATGCGTTGCAGACAGAACTTATATTGTAAGACAGAAGTCAGAAGGCAATGCTCCATTTGATTCCTCCTTCAATGCTCTTTTCAAATATTAATAAAAAAACTTTTTGCACAAGATAGGTTTTTCAAAAAAAAAGTAATGAACTCCATTAGACCAAAAATGGAAAAAAATAAAATCAAATGATCTACCAAGCATACAACTACCACATCAGTATCAACAAATAAATGCAACCCAAAACTAACAGAAATTAAAATAAGTCAAATTCATAACTAGTAGAAATTAATCCGAGTTGGGTTGTAAACCCTATGCTTTTTAAAAGCCAGAATATAATTTGTACTTCACTGAAAAAAATTCAAATGAATTTACTGAAAAAGTGTGCATTGTCAGTTTAATATACATATGCTGATATCTATTCCTTAAAATCTTGATTAATTTTTGTTTTCTTGAAGCTATAAAAGTGGAAAAATTTAAAAGAATTTATTTCAGTAAAGTGCAAATTATATTCTAGCTTTTAGAAAGCATAGGGTATGGAACCCTACTCAGATCAATTTCTGCTCGTTTTGAGCTTGAATTATTTTAATTTCTGTTTGTTTTGGGTTTCATTTATTTATTGATACTGATTTGTGGTAGTATGCTTGGCAGATTATTTGATTTTATGTTTCTTTATCTATTCCTTAAAATCTGGATTAATTTTTGTTTTCTTGAAGCTATAAAAGTGGAAAAATTTAAAAGAATTTATTTCAGTAAAGTGCAAATTATATTCTAGCTTTTAGAAAGCATAGGGTATGGAACCCTACTCAGATCAATTTCTGCTCGTTTTGAGCTTGAATTATTTTAATTTCTGTTTGTTTTGGGTTTCATTTATTTATTGATACTGGTTTGTGGTAGTATGCTTGGCAGATTATTTGATTTTATGTTTTTTTCCATTTTTGTTTTAATGGAGTTCTTTACTTTTTTGAAAAATTTATTTTGTGGAACAAGTTTTTTTGATTAATTTCTGTTCGTTTTATATCGACATAGTCTTTTTCAGGGAGAAAAACTGAGCCTCTTCTGGAGTTAAACAACCATCCCTTCCATAAGAACCTTAAATACCCTCTGGGCATAACTTACAACCCTTGCCCCTAATCTCTTGGGTTTGTTTCAACCCAAAAAGCCTTGTTATATGATATTTTCTTGTTATATGACCATTTTGAATAGAATGGCTATCTGAAAATTTTTATTAGACGCATTTCGGGACAGTACGACGTGTGTGTAGAGTGGAGGGGGTAGCTGTCCTCTGATCACTTTGACTCTTAAAAAGAGTACTAGAGCGTCTGATTACCAATCCAATGAACCACCTCCAATGTTCATATGACCACGCTCACACTTTCTATAAAAACGCTATATGTCCCCAGGGCATAACTTACAACCCTTGCCCTTAGGGCTGGGAGGATTTATTATCCTCAAAGACATAATTTCCAGATTTTTCTGACGGGCTGAACAAAATGGCCATATCACAATTTGCCCTCTGATCACGTTCGACTAACTTACAACCTTAGCCCTGAGGGCTGTGAGGGGGATGCCATACTCAAAAGCATAATTTTCGGACCCTTCAACTACGTTCAACAAAATGGCTATATCAAAATGTTGATCGGAAGTGTTTGGGGAAATGATGGGCGTAGGTGGCATTTGCACTCCGATCACTTTTGACTATTAATAATGGCACTAACCCTCTCAATTCACAATTGAATAAGTCCTTTTTGAATTTTCTAGGACAACGCTGGCACAGACCTAATTTCCAGAACTTTCAACTACGTTGAACAAAATGTCTATCTCAAAATTTTGATTGGATGTGTTTGGGGAAATGGTGGGCGTGAGAGGGGCGTTAGTTACCTTCTAATCACTTTCGACTATTAAAAAGGTTCGGACACTGGAATGTTTTATTTTAGTTATGCTGACAGTAACGCGTTTTGTTAAAATTATACTAAAAAATGAACATGCGCAAAATAACCGTGAGAGGGGGATTAGTTGCCCTCCAATCACTTTCGACTACTAAAGAGGGCACTAGCCCTTTGAATTTCTAATGAGCCCTTTTTCAAGTTTCTACGACAAAGATTTCAATAGAAACCTTATATTCCCTCAAGGCATCACCTACAACCTTAGCCCTGAGGGCTCTGGAGGGAGTGTCATCCTCAAAGACCTAATTTCCAGAACTTTCAATTACGTTGAACAAAATGGCTATCTGAAAATTTTGAATAGATGTGTTTGGGGAAATGGTGGGCGTGAGAAGTGGATTAGTTACCCTCCAATCACTTTCGACTATTAAAAAGGGCACTAGCCGTCTCAATTTCCAATTAAATGAGCACCTCTTGAAGCTTCTACGACAACGCTACCTATAAAAAACCTTATATGCCCCCAGGGCATAGCTTTCCTTTGCCCTGGGGGCTCTGAAGGGTTTTTCATCCTTAAATACATAATTTCCAGAACTTTAAACTACGTTGAATAAAATAGCTATCTCAAAACTTTGATTGAAAGTGCTTGGAGAAATTGTGGGCGTGAGAGAGGGGTTAGTTGCTCTCCATTTAGTTTCGACTATTAAAAACCTTATATGTCCCCAGGGAATAACTTACAACCCTTACCTTGAGGGCTGTGGGGCGGGGGGAGAGTTGTCATCCTCAAAGATCTAATTTCCAGAACTTTCAACTACGTTGAACAAGATGAATATCTCAAAATTCTGATTGAAAGTATTTGGGGAAATGGCATAACCTATAACCCTTGCCCTGAGAGCTGTGGGGGGTTCTCACCCTCAAAGACCTAATTTTCAGAACTTTCAACTACGTTGAACAAAATGGTCATCTCAAAATTTTGATTGGATGTGTTTGGGGAAAAGGTGGGCATGAGAGGGGGGGGGGGTAGTTGCCCTGCAATCACTTTAGAATATTAAAAACGGCACTAGCCCTTTGAATTTCCAATCGAAGGAGCCTTTTTTGAAGCTTCTTCGACAAAACTTTCTATAAAAACCTTATATGCCCCCAGGGCATAACTTATAACTATTGCCCCTAGGGCTGTTGGGGGGGGAGTGTCTTCCTCAAAAATATAATTTGTATCTGGAAATCAACCACGTTGAACAAAATGGCTATCTCAAAATTTTGATTGGATGTGTTTCGAAGTTTCGAAGTGCCCTTTCGAAGTTTCTACAACTCCTTCGATACGAAGTGCCATGGTCTAGAAAAAAATATAATACATTGTGCCAACATCGTTCTTTACTTAGGCAGCGCTACTGCGCTGCCCATGATAATAATCGCTGCTGCCACAATTATGATTGAAAATGGGGGGGAGGGATATTCTTAATTTGATGTATTCGTTTTTATTTAAAATTTGAGCGTTAGGGAGGGGTATAGCCCCACTGACCCTCTGCCAATAAAAAAAATCTCAGCGAAAAAGGATTTCTTGTTCATGTAGGTTAGTGTTCGGAATAAAAGTTAAACGTGCAGTATGTATGCTGAGAGGGTGAAATCTCCCCTCTCATTACGACACAAAACTTTATCTTGGAAAATTAATCTTTTTCTCGAAAACAAAGCAGAGACATGGTGCACGGTATTGCACTGCAAAAAAGGTTGGTACCTCTAGCAGGGAAATAAAAACGACGAAGTATCAGACACACTGATTTGTGTTATGAAACTCAACAGATGAAAGTATATCTACACCCGTAAAAACACCTTTAAAGTTGTGTCTACTTATTTTTTTCCATCGTACAAATTCCCTCATAATGTGCGACTTAGAAAGGCAGGAATATGTCTGCATTAATATTAGATGGGGATCTTAATACCAGAAGTCGTCTTTGGATTTAGACCATTCACAACGATATTTTACTATACCAAGATTAGCGAGCGCTAGTTAAAACCAATCAGAATTTTTCATGGGATCTTTCAGCCAATCAGAACTCTCTAAAAAATCTAATTGGCTCAAATTAGCGATAGCTAAATCTTGGTATTAGCAAAATTTCATTGTGAATTCGTCTTTACTAATATAAATGGAAGAGGGACTGCGTTGGAATTGTTTTTTTTGCAAGAAAATTATCATTTTCCACAAATAATTTATCCGTATTAATGTCAGTTCTAACGAGCCTGAATGCTACAAGCAAAGATGTAGCCACCGCTGGAAACCATGTGTCTCCTGACAGGGGCAACTAGCCATCCCCCTTCCACGCCCTTTTTTCCTCAAACCCATCCGATAAGAACTTTGAGATTACCATTTTGTTAAAAATAGTTCAAAAATCATATGACAAAACTCCGATGTCGACACAACCCCCGAGGGCCCGGGGCAGGCGCTGTAAGTTATGCCCTGGGGGCATATATGGTTTTTATGAAGGGGATGCTCGTATAAACTCCAGGGAGGGCTCATTTGAATGGAAATGGAAAGTTATAGTTCACTTTTCTAGAGTCAAAAGAGACCGGAGGGCCACTAGACCCCCCCCCCTCCACACCCTTTTTTCCTCTAGCCCATACAATAAGAACTTAAGGTAGCGATTTTTTTTTAAATAGTTCAAAGATCATATAATGAAAACTCTGAGGTCGACACAGCCTCCCAGGGCCTGGAGGCAGGCGTTGTAAGTTATGCCCTGAGGGAATATATGGTTCTCATGGAAGGGATGCTTGTATAAACTTCAAAGAAGGGTCATTTGCTTGGAAAATAACAGTTCTAGTTCAGTTTTTGAGAGTCAAAAGAGATTGAAGGGCAAGTAGCCCCCACGCCCCTTATTCTACAATTGTATCCGATAAAAATTTTGAGAGCGCCATCTTGTTAAAAATAGTTCAAAGGTCAAATAACAAAAACTCAGGTGTCGACACAACCACCAGGGCCCGGGGGCAGACGTTGTAAGTTATGCCCTGGGGCATATATCGTTCTTATGAAAGGAATACTCGTATAAACTTCAGACAACCCTCCCCCCGGAGGGCAACTAACCCGCCCCTCTCCATGCCCTGTTTTCCTCAAACCCATCGGATAAGAACCTTTAGGTTGCCATTTTGTTAAAAATAGTTCAAAAATCATATGACAAAATTTCCGATGTCGACACAACCCCCCAGGGCCCGGGGGAGGTGTTGTAAGCTATTCCCTGGGGGCAAATATGGTTCTTATGGAAGGGGTGCTCGTATAAGCCTCAGAGAGGGCTCATTTGATTATAAACTGAAAGTTATAGTTCACTTTTGAAGAGTCAAAAGAGATTGGAGGGCAATTGCCCCCCCCCCCCCTTCCACGCCTTTTCTTCCTCAAACCCATCCGATAACAACTTTGAGATAGCCATATTTTAAAAAAAAAATAGTTCAAAGATCATATAACGAAAACCCTACCGAACGTATATAACGATAAGCTTCAGAGAGGGCCCATTTGATTATAAATTGAAAGTTATAGTTCACTTTTGAAGAGTTAAAAGAGATCGGAGGGCAATTACCCCCCCCCCCCTCCACGCCCTTTCTTCCTCAAACCCATACTATAAGAACTTTGAGATAGCCATATTTTTTAAAAAATAGTTCAAAGACCATTTAACGAAAACTCTTGGGTCGACACAACTCCTCAGGGCTCGGGAGCAGGCGTTGTAAGTTATGCCCTGGGGGCATATATTGTTTTTATGAAGGGGATGCTCGTATAAACTTCAGAGAGGGCTCATTTGAATGGAAGTTGAAAGTTATAGTTCACTTTTCAAGAGTCAAAAGAGATTTCAGGGCTACTAGACCCCCCCACACCCTTTTTCTTCCTCAAACCCATCCGATAAGATCTTTGAAATAGTCATTTTTTGTAAAATTAGTTCAAAGGTCATATAACAAAAACTCTGGGGTCGACACAGCCCCCAGGGCCCGGGGGCAGACGTTGTAAGTTATGTCTTGGGGGGCATATATGGTTCTTATGGAAGGGATGCTTGTATAAACTTCAGAGAGGGCTGATTTGATTGGAAATTGAAAGTTCTAGTTCAGTTTCTAAGAGTCAAAAGAGATTGGAGGGCAACTAGCCCCCACGCCCCTTTTTCTCCAAATGTATCCGATAAAAATTTTGACATAGCCATTTTGTTAAAAATAGTTCAAAGGTAAGATAACAAGAACTCCGGTGTCGATACAACCCCCGGGGTCCGGGGTAGGCGTTCTAAGTTATACCCTGGGGGCATGTATGGTTCTTATTGAAGGAATGCTTGTATAAAGTTCAGAGAGGGCTCATTTGATTGGAAATTGAAAGTCCTAATTCCCCATGCACTGTTTTCCCAAAACTCATCTGATACAAATTTTATGATAGCCATTTTATTTAAAATAGTTCAAAAATTAGATAACAAAACTTTGGTGTCGACACAACCCTCCAGGGCCCGGGGGCAGGCGTTGTAAGTTATGTCCTGGGGGCTTGTATGGGTCTTATGAAAGGTATGTTCGTACAATGTTCAGAGAGGACTCATTTGATTGGAAACGGAAAGTTCTAGATCCTTTTTTAAGAGTCAAAAGAGGTCCGAGGGTAACTAGCCCCCCTCCACACCCTTTTTTCCCCAAATCCGTCCGACGAAAATCTAAGATAGCCTTTTTTTATAATAGTTAAAAGGTCAGATGAGAAAAACTACTGTGTCGACGCAACCCAAATGGCCTGGGGGCAGGCGTTGTAAGTTATTATCTGGGCGCATATATGGTTCTCATGGAAGGGATGCTCGTAAAACAGCGGAGAGGGCTCATTTGATTGGAGAATGAAAGTTGTAGTTTACTTTTTAGGAGTCAAAAGAGATCAGAGGGTAACAAGCCCCCCCCCCTCCACGTCCTAATTTCCTCAAACCTATCCGATAAGATCTTTGAGATAGCCTGTTTTCTAAAAATAGGTCAAAGGTCATATAACGAAAACTCTGGGGTCGACACAGCCCCCAGGGCCCGGGGGCAGGCGTTGTAAGTTATGTCTTGGGGGCATATATGGTTCTTATGGAAGGGATGCTTGTATAAACTTCAGAGAGGGCTGATTTGATTGGAAATTGAAAGTTCTAGTTCAGTTTCTGAGCGTCAAAAGAGATTGGAGGGCAACTAGCCCCCACGCCCCTTTTTCTCCAAATGTATCCGATAAAAATTTTCACATAGCCATTTTGTTAAAAATAGTTCAAAGGTCAGATAACAAGAACTCCGGTGTCGATACAACCCCCGGGGTCCGGGGTAGGCGTTCTAAGTTATACCCTGGGGGTATGTATGGTTCTTATTGAAGGAATGCTTGTATAAAGTTCAGAGAGGGCTCATTTGATTGGAAATTGAAAGTCCTAGTTCTCCATGCACTGTTTTCCCAAAACTCATCCGATACAAATTTTATGATTGCCATTTTATTTAAAATAGTTTATAAATTAGATAACAAAGCTTTGGTGTCGACACAACCCCCTAGGGCCCGGGGGCAGGCGTTGTAAGTTATGTCATGGGGGCTTGTATGGGTCTTATGAAAGATATGCTCGTACAAAGTTCAGAGAGGACTCATTTGATTGGAAATTGAAAGGTCTAGATCCCTTTTTAAGATTCAAAAGAGACCCGAGGGTAACTAACCCCCCTCCACACCCTTTTTCCCCCAAATCCGTCCGACGAAAATCTAAGATAGCCATTTTGTTAAAAATAGTTCAAAGGTCAGATAAGAAAAACTCCTGTGTCGACGCAACCCAAATGGCCCGGGGACAGGCGTTGTAAGTTATTATCTGGGGGCATATATGGTTCTCATGGAAGGGATGCTCGTAAAACAGCGGAGAGGGCTCATTTGATTGGAGAATGAAAGTTGTAGTTTACTTTTTAGGAGTAAAAAGAGATCAGAGGGTAACAAGCCCCCCCCCCCCCCTCCACGTCCTAATTTCCTCAAACCTATCCGATAAGATCTTTGAGATAGCCTGTTTTCTAAAAATAGGTTAAAGATCATGTAACGAAAACTCTGGTGTCGCCACAATTACTCAGGGCCCGCGGGCAGACATTGTAGGCTATGCCCTGGGAGCATATATGGGTGCTATGGAAGGGATGCTTGTAAAAAGATCATAGAGGGCTCATTTGATTGGAAATTGAAAGTTCTAGGTCAGTTTTCAAGAGTCAAAAAAGATCGGAGGGCAACTAGCCCCCCTCCTCCTCGCTGATTTTCCTGAAATGCATCCGATAAATATTTTGAGATAACCATTTTGTTAAAAATAGTTCAAAGGTCAGATAACAAAAACTCCGGTGACGATATAGCCCCCCAGCGTCCGGGGGCAGGCATTGTAATTCATGCCTAGCTCAGTTTTTAAGAGTCAAAAGAGATAGGAAGGCAACTAGCCTCCTCCCCCCACGCGCCTTCTCCTGAAATTCATCCGATAAATGTTTTGAGACAACTATTTCTTTAAAAATAGTTCAAAGGTCAGATAACAAAAGCTCCGGTGTCGACACAACCCCCAAGGCCCGGGGGTAGGCGTTGTAAGTTATGCTCTGGGGGTATATATGGTTCTTATGGAAAGGATGCTCGTATAAACTTCAGAGAGGGCTCATTTGATTGAATATTGAAAGTTTTTTTCACTCTCTAAGAGTAAAAAAAGATCCGATGGCAACTAGCCCCCCACGCCCTTTTCCCCCAAACCCTTCTGATAAAAATTTTGAGATACCTATTTTGTTAAAAATAGTTCAAGGAGCATATAACGAGAACTCCGGGGTCAACACAACTCCCCAGGGTTTGGGGCGTTGTAGGTTATTTCCTGGGGAGTAAATATGGCTCTTATGGAAGGGATGCTCGTGTACACTTTAGAGAGGGCTCATTTGAATGATAATTGAAAGTTCTAGTTCACTTTTTAAGAGTCAAAAGAGGTCGGAGGGCAACTAGTTCCCCAATGCCTTTTTTCCCAAACCCATCTGATGCAAATTTTGAGATAGCCATTTTTTTAAATAGTTCAAAGGTCAGATAACAAAAACTCCGGTGTTGACACAACCCCCCTGGGTTGTGGCGTTGTAAGTTATGTCCATGGGGCATATATGATTTTTATGAAAGGGATGCTCGTATAAACTTCAGAGAGGTCTCATTTGATTGGAAAGTGAAATTTGTAGTTCACTTTTTAAGATTCAAAAGATATCCGAAGGCAACTAACCCCTTCACGCCCTTTTTTTTTACCGAAACCCATCTGATAAAAATTTTGAGATAGATATTTTGTTAAAAATAGTTCAGCATCCAATATCAAAAACTCCGGGGTCGACAGAACTTCCCAGAGCCCAGGGCTAAGTGTTTTAAGTTATGCTCTATTGAAAAATAGTTCAACATCTGATAACAAAAACTCTGGGTTCGACACAATCTCCCAGAGCCCAGGGGTAAGTGTTTTAAGTTATGCCCTAGAGCCGTATAAGGTTTTTATGTAAGGGATGGTCGCATAAACTTCGAAATTGGCTCATTTGAATAGAAATTGGAAGTTCCAGTTCACTATTTAAGAGTCAAAAGAGATTCGAGCCCAACTACCCCCCCCCCC
>JAQQPU010006553.1:0-42064 GCA_029168905.1 Artemia sp. Kazakhstan ARC1039 | reverse complement strand
TAACTAAAACTACAACTTTAACTAAAACTCTAAGCTATGACTCTAATCTAAAACTCTTAACTATAACTAAACTAAACTTCAACTCTAACTAAAACTCTAAGCTATGACTCTAAGGTAAAAGTAAACTAAACTTCAACTCTAACTAAAACTCTAAGCTAAGACTCCAAGGTAAAACTCTAAACTCTTAACTAAAACTAAACTAAACTAGAACTCTAACAAAAACTCTAAGCTAAGACTCCAAGCTAAAAACTCTAAACTCTTAACTATAACTAAACTAAACTTCAACTCTAACTAAAGCTCCAAGCTAAGACTCTAAGGTAAAACTCTAAACTCTTAACTAAAACTAAACTAAACTAGATCTCTAACGAAAACTCTAAGCTAAGACTCTAGGCTAAAACTCTAAACTCTTAACTAAAACTCTAAACTCTTAACCAAAACGTAACTAAACTACAACTTTAACTAAAACTCTAAGCTATGATTCTAAGCTAAAACTCTAAATTCTTAACTAAACTAAACTTCAACTCTAACTAAAACTCTAAGCTAAGACCCAAAGCTAAAACTTCAAACCCCTAATTATAGCTAAACTAAACTTCAACTCTAACGAAACTCTAAGCTTAGACTCTAGGCTAAAACTCTAAACTCTTAACTAAAACTTAACTAAACTAAAACTTTAACTAAAACTCTAAGCTATGATTCTAAGCTAAAACTCTAAGTTCTTAACTATAACTAAACTAAACTTCAACTCAAACTAAAACTCTAAGCGAAGACTCTAAGCTAAAACTCTAAATTCTTAACTTTAACTAAACTTCAACTCTAACTAAAACTCTAAGCTAAGACTCTAAGGTAAAACTCTAAAATCTTAACTGAAACTAAACTAGAACTCTAACAAAAACTCTAAGATAAGACTCTAAGCTAAAACTCTAAACTCTTAACTATTACTAAACTAAACTTCAACTCTAACTAAAACTCTAAGCTAAGACTCTAGACTAAAAGTCCAAACTCTTAATTATAACTAAACTAAACTTCAACTCTAACTAAAAATCTAAGCTAAGACTCTAAGCTAAAACTATAAAGTAAAAATAAACTAAACTTCGACTCTAACTAAAACTCTAAGCTAAGACTCAAAGGTAAAACTCTAAACTCTTAACTAAAACTAAACTAGAACTCTAACAAAAACTCTAAGCTAAGACTCTGAGCTAAAAACTCTAAATTTTTAAATATAACTAAACTAAAGTTCAACTCTAACTAAAGCTCTAAGCTAAGACTCTAAGGTAAAACTCCAAACTCTTAACTATAACTAAACTAAACTAGAACTCTAACAAAAACTCTAAGCTAAGACTCTAAGGTAAAACTCTAAACTCTTAACTGAAACTAAAGTAAACTAGAACTTCAACAAAAACTCTAAGCTAAGACTCTAAGCTAAGACTCTAGGCTAAAACTCTAAACTCTTAACTAAAACTCTAAACTCTTAACTAAAACCTAACTGAACTACAACTTTAACTAAAAATCTAAGCTAAAACTATAAAGTAAAAGTAAATTAAACTTCAACTCTAACTAAAACTCTAAGCTAAGACTGAAAGGTAAAACTCTAAACTCTTAACTAAAACTTAACTAAACTACAACTTTAACTAAAAATCTAAGTTATGACTCTATGCTAAAACTCTAAATTCTTAACTATAACTAAACTTCAACTCTAACTAAAAATCTAAGCTAAGACTCTAGGCTAAAACTCTAAACTCTTAATTATAACTAAACTTCAACTGCAACTAAAACTCTAAGCTATGACTCTAAGCTAAAACTATAAACTAAAACTAAACTAAACTTCAACTCTAACTAAAACTCTAAGCTAAGACTCCAAGGTAAAACTCTAAACTCTTAACTAAACTAAACTAGAACACTAACAAAAACTCTAAGCTCAGACTCCAAGCTAAAAACTCTAAACTCTAACTATAACTAAACTTCAACTCTAACTAAAGCTCTAAGCTAAGACTCTAAGGTAAAACTCTAAACTCTTAACTAAAACTAAACTAAACTAGAACTCTAACAAAAACTCTAAGTTAAGACTCTAAGCTAAAACTCTAAACTCTTAACTATTAATAAAATAAACTTCAACTCTAGCTAAAACTCTGCTTAACTAAAACTAAACTAAACTAGAGCTTCAACAAAAACTCTAAGCTAAGACTCTAAGCTAAAAACTAAACTCTTAACTATTGCTAAACTAAACTACAACTCTAACAAAAACTCTAAGCTAAGACTCTAAGCTAAAACTCTAAACTTTTAACTAAAACTAAAGTAAACTTTAACTCTAACTATAACTCTAAGCTAAGAATTTGAGGTAAAACTCCAAACTATTAACTATAACTAAACTAGAACTCTAACAAAAAATCTAAGCTAAGACTCTAAGGTAAAACTCTAAACTCTTAACTAGAACTAAACTAAACTAGAACTTCAACAAAAACTCTAAGCTAAGACTCTAAGCTATGACTCTAGGCTAAAACTCTAAACTCTTAACTAAAACTTAACTAAAACTACAACTTTAACTAAAACTCTAAGCTATGACTCTAATTTAAAACTCTAAATTTTTAACTATTACTAAACTAAACTTCAACTCTAAATAAAACTCTAAGCTAAGACTCTAAGCTAAAACTCTAAACTCTTAACTAAAACTAAACTACACTAGAACTCTAACAAAAACTCTAAGCTAAGACTCCAAGCTAAAACTCTAAACTCTTAACTAAAACTAAAGTAAACTTGAACTCTAAATAAAACTAAGCTAAGACTCTAGGCTAAAACTATGCCAATGGGTTAAAGAAAAACCGGAAAAATGTTAAATAATTAAAAGTCTAAAAAATTCAGTCCGAAAAAACTTAAAAAAATGCAAAAAGGGAGGGACGAAGGGAGGGGCTCAGGGGCCTTTGGGGGCCCGGGGGAAGGGGGGTCTTTAGGGGCTCGGGGGCCTTTGGGGGCGCCAGGGGACCTTTGGGGGCCTGAGGGGCCCTTTGGGGTTGGAGTAGGGGACCTCACAACATTGTTCAAATGGAACTTGTGTATTATAACGACCACAGAGTTTCGCCCCAATCATCTTCTAAATCATCTTCTAAAATCATCTTCTAAAATGTCTCAAACGGTTTCGCCCAGATAATCCCCTAAAATGTCTCAAACAATTTGGCCCAAATAATCCCTAAACGTAATTTCTGCGTGTTCCTTTTGTTTTGGCATCGCTGCGCTGCCACATTTGAAATTCCTAGGAAACCATTTCCCGAGTTAATCTCTTCATCTCATAGGTGTTCCTAACTACACTATTATGGTTTCGATAGAATATCAATTTATCACTCTGACCTAAAGATCAAAGAAGCCATATTTCAAAAATCGAATATTAATTTATCTCTGTCACGTAAGATCAGAGAAGCCATATTTAAAAATAGAATTTCTATCTCTTTTAAATCCCGTATAATTCCTAGAAAACAAGTGATGTCATTTCTAATTCCCCTTTCGTAGATCAATAATTCACCTCGAGTATGCAAATTAATTTTTCGGAAATCCACTTCCCCGTCGAGTCGATCAATAATCCTTGAATAAATTTTGTGTAATCAGGATTCCCCTCGATTATGCAAATCAATTTCTCAGAAATCTGTCCCCCTTCGTGGATCAATAACATTGTCTATGTGGATAGGTACCGTTATATTCAATTGTAGATGGCAGCATGCAGTGTAATCAGGGCTGGTACTCTCTTCTCTACTCATGTGGTGACTTTACCTCAAATATTGTTGAGCTAAAATGCACCCGAGGCGACTGGAAAGTTATCACTGCATCCAAATATGATGCTCACACAATAGAGAATGCGCTTCGTAGCTCTAACAGCACCATTATCACTAAGGTTAAAGGTCCTTCTCACTTTGAAATAATTAAAAGTGTCCCAAACGATCTGACCTCTGATGACGTCAAGACTCTTGTGCCAAATTGTAGTGAAGCAAAGCAAAGTGACTCTACCAGATCTTTCAGGCTGAAATTTGAAACAAAAAAGGATTTATTACGAGCAACGAAGTTCTCATTAGTGATTGGTTTCGAACGATTCCTCATTCAAGAGTTTCTGTTTCTACCCCATCGATCCTATAAGTGCTAATCATATGGACATATTTCAAGTACTTGTATAAATGAAATTTGTTGTTCCGTCTTTGGAGAAAAAGGTAACGAAAGTTCTAAAACATCCCCTTGCCAGAAACTGTCAAAATGTGCTCTTTGTAAATCAGACAGCCATCCATGTTACAGTTACAAATGCCCTATTGCACAGGCTCTACTGAAAGGTAAATCTAGTTCAAAATAAGGTTCAGATGCCGTATTTTGTCGTGGAATATTAATGGAAAAGTTACCGATCGAATCCCAATTTTTTCGCAGTTATTGCAGTTCCATGATCTAATTCTGATTCAGGAGGATTTCCTGTTGGAAGACCGCCTAAGCCTGTTACCACTATTTTCTAATTTTGATCTCCTCTTTCGTAGTGCAATTGTGAGACCGAGAGGCAGACCATCTGGAGGTCTTGCTATCCTTTCCCGATTCCCATGCAGGCTATTAGCAGAGACTGATTACTTTATTTCCACTAAACTTGAAAATCATGTAGTAATTAATGTTTATCTGCCTATAAATTACAACAACGAACAGGCTGATTCACGGTTTGCATCTGCCTGCAAGCTTCTAGGCAGGTTTCTTAAAAAAGTTGCCTCTAAACCTGTTATCATCAGCGGAGATTTTAATATATATATAACTAAAACAATGTCTCCGATCACAAATCTTTTGTGGCTGTGTTCCTCCTGACTATTGTGAATGGCTTAAGAGTGACAGCTTTTCATACATTGGGCGGCTTTCCTCAGCTCTAACTAAGACCAGGTTGTTGCTTCGTTCGGCAGTCACGAGGTCAAAGTTTTAAAAGAAGGATTTTATTCTGACCACCTTCCTTTCTCTACTTGCTTTTACTCCTCCCCGCCTATGACTCAAAATAAGGAATCAAATTGGTGTTCCTACCGAGATTGGAAAAATGTGTCAAGTGAGTTTTTCAGTAAAGTCTGTGACGAGATGCTGATCAAAATCAAAGTGCCTTTCAATCTTTAATACAATCGTGCTGTGCTGCCACAAAGTGAAAAGAACATCTCAATTGAGCTAACTTATTACTTGGCAAAAATAAATAACGCGCTGAAATGTGCCAAATAAGCGCCGTTCCTCTTCGACGCGTTCGTAAAAAGTCTCAGCTAGAAGATTGGTCAAAAAACAAAGATCTAGTGAATGCGTGTAATTCGGCCAAGCTAAGGCTTTCTGTTTGGAACGACTGTGGCCGTCGGAGAGATGGCTTAGTAAATGACTTGAGGCTCCGTACGAAACGTAAATTTAACAAGGAACTGAAAAACCATAAGTTAGCGCTGATCCAGAAAAATGTAATCCGTATTGCTGAAGACCCCTCAAAACTCTGGAAGCTTACCAAAGCCCAGAGTGCTAGTGTGTCTAAAAAAAGTGGGTTGAATATTTTGCGAGGGAGTTCAGTGCTCCCAACCAAAGCACGGAGGTCTTTTTTGAAAAACAGCATAACCTTCTTCTTTCAAATAAGTCTAAATCTTTCCTGTTTGTGTCGCCAATTGCTGTTCATTCTTTGATTCCGAAATTAAGGAAAAACTTTTCCTCTGGTGTTGATTCTATTTCAGCTAGGCACCTGCAAGTTGCAGGCTCTTTAATCGAGCAACATTTAGCCCTACTGTTTCAGATGATCCTTGTCTGTGGTGTAGTTCCTTTGCAATTTTGTGTCGGACAAATAACTCCCATTCTGAAAAAAGGCAAAAAGACGCTTCTCTGTGCAGGTCTTTTCGCCCCATCACCGTTTCGTGCATTACTTTCAAGCTCTTTGAGTCATTTTTGATAAAAGACATTGAAAAAGTTGTTCTGTCCCCCCTCGTCAGTTTGGGTACCAGCGAGGCTTAGGTAGAGAGCACAGTCTCTTTCTGCTTATAAATGTGCTGAAGGATATTGAAGAAAGAGGTGATTTCTTAGTCTTGTGTGCACTCGATATTGCAAAAGCCTTTGACTCTTGTATATATTCGCAGGTTTTGCTTGAGGCCCATTTGAAAGGTACTGATGCTGCGATAATTACTTGTTCAAGATACATGTATAGAAATCTGAAGGCTGGAATTAAATATGGTAGTCAACTATTTCCGATTCAGAAACGTGTACGCCAAGGAGCTTCGACTTATTAAGTTTTATTTAATAATTGTGTTACTGGTGCTCAGGATAAGTTGAACAGTACATTTATCTTCGAAGGAGTTGATCTTTCGTTAGTTACGTTTATGGATGATTTAATAAACCTTTCCCGTACTTTCTAAGGATGCTCTTCAACTTTTGAGCTTCTCCAAGATGAGTACGAACACAATTGGTTTGAGCTTTAATACTGATAAAACACTTGTTCTACCATTCAACTATAAAAGGAGTATAAATTCAGTAAGTTTATCCGGCTCTGAAGTTCCTTTTGCTAACAGCCTTATTTACCTGGGCATGCCTATTGGAGCAAACCTGAAAGAAACTGTAAACCTGGCAATAAAAAACTATGCTAGCAAGATCCAGGCAGGGTATGCCTCCCTGGCTTCAAACGTGTCGTATATGGCTAGAGCTCACCGTTCTCAGTTATATATCAGCCTCACTTACTGTTACTAACAGTTCCTTACTTACTTGCCCTTGCTCCTGTTTTGTCTGTTTTTAATTGTGGTAAGAGAAAGCAAGTTCATCGCCTTAATTTTAAATTTGCAAAGTATTTAATGGAATTTCTAACTTGGACAAGTAACTCTTTTCTGCAGAGAAAGTATCAACTGGTAAACCCAGGTGGGGTTACTGAGAAGTGTATTTGTGATTTCTCTACTGAAAGCCAGAAGTCTTCACATTTTTGGTCATTTCTGTTTATCCCTTGTTTGTAGTTGCGTGTGTTTTTATTTCTGTTGTTTCTTGTTTTGTTTTTCTTGATTTTTACTCTGTCTTTTTATGGGCACTGCCCAGATTTTTGTGATGGGTTATAAATAAAATAATGATGATTATGATGATGATAATACAGAATTGTATCGGTTCATACTGACATTAAGCGAGTAACTGAAGCTTTGGAGAGTTGAGGACTGATATCTTTCGAAACGCGGATATTTCGGCCATTCTGCCGATAGTCCTCTTCAACGGCTTATGGAGGTCAGTGTGGGCAGCAGTTGGAGGGTGAATTACTATAGAACGTTAGACCCATGCAAACAGCTGAACTAAAAGCTCGAATCCCCGCGTCTACTTCTCCCCTTTCCTTACTTTTGACACAGACTGAAGGATCCTAGAAGCCACACTGTGATAGTACACTCTTTAGCTTAGTCAGCTAGTGGTTCCAGATACTTTTAGTTTTAGTCGTCCGGTCAAGCTTTAGAGAGAATTTGCCGAAAGCTGCCTTAATTCGGCCGCTGACAGCCGGTTCGTTAGACTTTCAAAAGGGGAGTCAAGTTTCTTCACGAAATCATGGTTAATCTTGACTCTATGTTCGCCAAAGTTAATCCCAAAGATATGTCAACGTTCTAAAATTATGATTTGGATTTACAAGGTTTGTGTCAGTGTTTATAATATGCAAACTTGCGGCTTTATTGTTATTTGAAGTTCACGAATAAACCATTTCTGATTGGAATTGGAATGCTGGTTATAGAATGTAGAATCCATACACAATTTTTTCTTGTATTTTCAAAATGTTATGCATCGATTGGGGGCACGTCGAGTTGGGGCACGAATCGGAGTCCCGCTCTGTCAGAACCAAAAGTAAATAATCGTAACAGAAGTGGGGAAGATGAGCGCATTTAATCAAGGTAGACCCCCCAGGCTTCTTCATACGAACGTTTTCTCTCCGAATCGCCTATCTTTTCGTACGAAGAAATCAGCTGGAAGAAAACGGACGCGAGGGTCAAGCTGATTTGAGACCAGGATTGCACTCACAGCAGTTTCCTAATTCTTTTATAGTTATTTACTTCTGGTCAGAACCTAGCTTTACTCTTGGTTCACACAGATGCGGTCTCACGGTTTTTGCATTTACTCACGGTTTCTCCCTAATGACGGAATATTCTACATTTTGCTGGTTTACAAGATACGTTGAAATATTTCAGTGCATTCGAGGAATCATCACATGAAAAAAAAATGCAAACCGTGCACTTTCGCGTTGCATCTATATGAACGAAGATCCATGTCATCGGAAAGCCATACCTGGGAGCGACACGAAGCGTCGCGAGCGGCAAATTTTTTCGTACCTTTGGCAACAGTGCTTACCATGGATATTTTATCTTCGGTTGGTGGCAACCCTGGGGGTGGGCTGCCATGGATAAGACATGGATTTTTTTCTTACACTTACTAAGGATTTTTTTTCTTGAGCTGGTGACATCCCTGAAAATGGATATCTCAAAATTTTGATTGGATGTGTTTGGGGAAATGATAGGCATGAGAGGGGCATTTGCCCTATGATCACTTTCTACTAATAAGAAAGGCACTAGTCTTCTCAATTTCCCATCGAATGAGCCCTTTTTGAAGCTTCTACGACAAAACTTTCTGTAAAAACCTTATATACCCAAGGGCATAACTTACGGCCCTTGTCCTGAGGGCTATTGGGGGAGGATTGTCATCCTCAAAGACAAAATTTCCAGACCTTTCAACTACGTTGAACAAAATGTCAATATCAAAATGTTTATCAGAAATATTTGGGGAAATGATGGACGTGGGGAGGGATTCTCCCTCCGATTACTTTCGACTATTAAAAAGAGCAATAGCCCTTTCAAATTTGAATCAAATGAGCCCTTTTTGAGGCTATCGCTAAATTTTGATTGGATATGTTAGGGGAAATGGTGGGCGTGAGAGGGGAGCTAGTTGCGTTCCAATCATTTTCGACTATTAAAAAGACCCTCTCAATTTTCAATTGAATGAGCCCTTTTGAAGTTTTGACGACAACACTATCTATAAACATCTTATATGCCCCCAGGGCCTAACTTACAACCTTTGGCTTGGGGGCTCCGGGGGGTTTGTCATCCTCAAAGACATAATTTCCAGAACTTTCAACTACGTTGAACAAAATGGCTATCTCAAAATTTTGATTGGATGTGTTTGGGGAAAAGGTGGGCGTGAGAGGTGGGTTAGTTGCCCTCCAATCATCGTCGACTAAAAAGGGCACTAGCCCTTTGAATTTCTAATCGAATGATCCCTTTTTCAAGTTCCTTCAACAAAGCTTTCAATGAAAACTTTATATGCTCCCACGGCATAACTTACAAACCTTGCCTCGAAAACTGTGGGGGAAGTGTCCCCTCGAAGACATAATTTCTAGATCTTTCAACTACGTTGAACAAAATGGCTATTTCAAAATTTTGATTGGATGTGTTTGGGGAAATGATGGGTGTGGAAGGGGTGTTAGTTGCCGTCCAATCCCTTTCGACTATTAAAAAGGGCACTAGCCCTTCCAATTTCCAATCGAATGAGCCCTTTTCGAAGTTTCTGCGACAACTCCTTCGATACGAAGTTTCCTGGTCTAACCCCCCAAAAAATTAAATAAATAACACATTGTGCCAACATCGTTCCTTACTTAGGCAGCGCTATTGCGCTGCCTATGATATTTCGATTCTATATTTTTCCAATTCAGGGAATAGTTTTTTTTTATTACCTTTTATCCGCTTTCGTAATGCGACAGCACAATTTTTGTTTTGACAAAAATTTAAGTCTTCATGATATCTATATCAAACAGTTCGTGATAACCAACTATAATAATAAGTAAGCAGCAATTCCGTGGAAAGGTAGTATGGTCTCTGAAATTATTTACGTCATATCTATGAGTGAGTTGTTTTTAGTACTAGTAGTAATAACTTTTGGTATTCAGCTGAAAATTTCGTGGAGGTTTGGAGGAGGGTCAGAGAAATCCAGATTTTATATTTGGCGGAAGAGATGAGAATGTCAAAAAATCTTTGTCTTCGAAATATTGGTTCACCTGGAATACTTTAGTACTGATTCACCTGGAATTATTTTTAAAAGTCAAAAACTGATATTCGTAAGTTTCTGGGTCAAGGGTATCTTCAAAAATAATTTTTATCACCCCAAAATGGGCCAAGACTTTTCTTCCTATCAGACAGGACCCGGATTATTTTTAGTAGGCCCAGAACAAAAAGCATCATTGGAATTTGGGCGTTTAACAACCCAGACCTTAAAAGGTATGCGGAGAGTGCCAGGTAGACCTCAATGAAGAAAAAGCAATTATATATTTGGTTGAAACGATGTGTGACACCTGAAACTGGGTCAAAAAGTTTTGCTTTTTTCGATTGGGTCAAACTTACAAGGTGCTTAGACTGGAGTCCCCTTGGTCCAGTGACTGCAGTAAAAAAAGTCTACACAATTTTTGTATCCATTAGTTTAGCAAGAACATGAAAAAAAAGATTTTTACTTTAATTGGTTTGAAAATTGCAGGGCATGTAGACATGGTCAAATAAACTTCAATGAATACAAACAAAAAATATTAGTCAGGACTTTTGTAAAAAATTAGATGTATTTTAAACATTTTCTCCTTTTATATTATGACATTGAAAAATCTAAATTTCTTAGACTTCTAGGAAGTAGTGTTGCTATATTTTAAAGAATCAATCTAGTCTCATTAGTCTATTATATTTATTTCAATTTTCTTCTCCAATAAAAATATTTTTAGGTGTTTTTAAAGCAACCAAGGATATGGGATTCCTGAACCTCAGCAGGAATATATTTCCAGGCACACCCCACAGCAACAGCAAGACCAATGTCTGAACGCAATGAGGGGACGGAAGGAACCAGTATATCCTCCTAATTTCGAACTGCACATGGGCTGACTTCACTCACTCGTTGAAACACGCCAAAAAGGCATGCTGGGAGATTTCCGTGAAAAATATTGGAATGCCATTGAACGTAACGAAAGTGCATAGACATCCTTTAGCTTGAAGAGATGGACAAGAGCATATTTTGTGAACTAGAATACTTTTGCTACTTTCAGCAGGAGATCACGGATGTTCATATTTGAAGTTCTATTTAAGCATCAATTTTCTCCATGTTTGAATTAAATATAGCCAAACGAAAAAGTTTTGACAAAAACTATTCCTCTAAAATGGCGAAATTAAATTGATTAAACTAATAAAGTAGCAAATGTAATTTTCTTAGAAATAATTTCTTCTTTCCCGTGCAGTACCGTTTTATTTTTTGTTGTTGATGTTTGGATGAAAAGAAACCACAATGTTCAAAATGCATTCTGTTTCAGTAAGGCACAAATAAAAGTTAAGCCTTTTGAAGAGTTTAATTTGAGAGAGATGGGGGTAGTCCGACCCTTATTTATGGTAGCTCTTATACGTAAACAATGATTAACATTGTGGATCTATTTTTTTATTGATTTCATGATAAATAAAAACAAACTGTCCATTTTCAGATCATGTTCATTAAAGCGCAAATGATGTTATGGCCTTAACATGTTTCGGGGGTAGGTACCCCTACTCTTATATTTGGTAAGTGCGTTTTAAATTTGACATAATAATTCATTTTAATTTGTGATATTTAGGTTTCATCTATCATTGTATGGGGGAAATCTATTATTTTTAAACTTGCTTTGATTCTTCATTTTCATTTATGTTCATTTTAGGTTCCAAAACACAAAATTGTCTGTTTTACCAAAAGTGTAGAAAGCAGAGATGATTATCTTTCTAAAAATTCTGCTAGTTGATAATAATGATTCAAAATCACCTCATTCCTTATTAACTGTCTACATCATTTGTTCCATGTAAAACTTGAAAAGTTTTAAATTATCGGAAAATAGGAGATTCGAGTAGTTAAACACGACCATTTGAAAGATAAACTGAATATGTAGCATAATTGTATGGATAAAGTCTTCCACTGATGGATTTATAAGACACAAATATGCAATAAACAAAAATTATTGCTGAATTTACTCAAGAATCTGAGTTTTTTCCACTCAATAAGTCCCATCTTTCACATTTCAGTAAATCTCACGCTTTGCGGTGTGCGTCGCGTGCAGTGATTAAGTGAAATCTGAAATTGCGAACTTTTTGGTCACAGTTTTTGAACTCAAAACTAACTCAACCATAAAGTCAATCTACCATGCATCTAACAGCCTGCTCTTCTTAAGACAGACGGTATAGATACTATTCACAAGATATCACCTGAGACTTCCATTCGTTCTCTGTCTGGATACTGAAGAACAAATTGAGCATGAACAAATTAAAGTGTGCTAAAACGTTTTGCTGTGCAGCTTTTGGTTTGATTATTAGTCTATTTGCGTATCGTGATGACTAGAAGCAATAGTAATAGTCGTTTTCAAACCTGTTCCTGAACAATAACACTTTTTGATTTCCTGTATCAATAGTGGTACCCTGATAGCCATCCTTCTGTAGTTCTGCTTTGATTTTGTAATCTAAATGAGATCACTTCTGTGAAGGCTGCACTGGTGCCTCTTTCAACTGCCCTTCTCGTTGCAAAGTTGTCAAAAGATTTTTGTCAAAACTTGACTGGGGTTTAATTCTGAAAAACCAATTCTCAATTAGACATACTCCATGCTCGAACAATGTGATCTAGCAATTTGCGTATTTTTACTGACGTTAAACTGCTGGAATGCCAATCTTGATATCTTGCACTTTTATTGTCCAGTTCCTAGTTAATCTTATGAGGTTCTCAAAGCGAAAGTTTATTCTCAAATCTTCTACATCTTCGCAAGCCGTCCTCTGCGAGTGTACTGTCACGCAAGTTTCATGAAAAACCCAGAAACTGGGACTTGGTGAGTAACTCCCATAACGATGGCAATTAAAATTGCCAGCTGCAACTGCTATTCCACCCATCTTCTTACCCAACAAGGTCTTTCGATGTGGGATACTCATCAATTGATCCTTGTCCAGGAAATAATGCTCCTCCCGCTCATTCTGGTCTCTTTGAAAATCTTAGCATTTATTTTGTAAGTTTTTTTAAACCATCAGAAAGGCGTGACACACGTATTTTGCAAGGCTGACCATCTGACGGTCTGCGTTTGATGTTGCACGTGTCTCTTTCTAATGGTTCTCAGAAAATAGAAATTTATGATGAATTAATGACAGTCGGCTGTAGGCTGGGCTTGTAAAGTGTGATAAAGGTACTTTACTTCTTAAAACACTTATATGCCGTTGTGCGATGTGGATAATTTGTCCAAGTTCCGATCTGTGCTTGCCAGTATTCTAGGTTTGTGCTTTTCTCTTGAAAAAATTTATCGTACATAGGTTGCTGGTGGCCTGAATTCAAATCTGTTCAGGAATACAGATTTTTTTATGTACTTTTATCTTTCTGCTGCGATAGTAATCTCACTAGGCCTTCACATTTCCCTCCTTTAAGCTGCTATTAACGTTTGAGTCTTGAATGATATTATTGGTTCCGATTATTATGAGTGCCTAAGTTTCAAAGTACTTAAATGGTCGAAAATGTTGAATTCTGTGGAAACTGAAGAACTTTTCCACCTAAAGGTCATTAGAACGTTGTGTTTTCTCTTATTCATCCATATCTATTGTATTGTGTTATAGTTTCGTCGTCAACGTTCGCTAACCATTTATTCCCACTCCGTGTTTCACAAAATACAGCTGTAAGAGTTTGGACCAATGATTTGTCTTGGAATTCGGTAAGATCTAGGTATCACTAATTGAAAATTTTTGGTTAGGTTAAATTTTCCGTAGATTTATTTGTGTATAACTTTTTTTCTAATTTGATACATGTGTGATATTTGATTTTTATAAAGAAAGGGAACATAGTTATGGAACTAGAAATGTTGAACTGGTTAAAATGCGGTTCAGATTATTACCATATCTAAGTTTTCCGTTAGCTTTATAAGCCCTTAAGTGTAGGACAAGCTACCTGCGAAAATTAAAGGTAAGAAGGTCCTTGACGAATTTAGCGATGTATTTGTTTTCAAGAGATGGATTGAGAGAATGATTTTGGAGTGATTATATACTTGCGAGTTGTTAAAAGAGAAATGGATTTATATGTTTGATTGGATTAGAGTCGGTACGGATTAATTTAAATTTCCTGTAAATGTATTAATTTAGGAATTGTATAATTATTGTTTAGTAGGTATGAGGGAGGGGGAGGAATAAGATATTTTTTCACTGAGGAAGTGTATCCAATGAAGTTAATGTGTTTTCTTTGGGTCGTCCCAAACGAGCTAATATGCATCTGGACTTATTTTGAATGTAAGTGTTAATGTTGATTTATGTTTTGCTAGTATTATATGGAGATTCAACTACTCTTTTTTTGGTGGCATATTTGTTAATAATAATAATAAAAGAAAAAGAAGTTGCCAATAGGCCTATTCCTAGTCGTTCAAAGTACATTAATTAGATTTGCAAGTTGTCTGAAAAATGAACAGAAGGAATTGCCATACTGGTGATCATTTTGAAAGTAGAAAAGATCTTTCAAATATTGAATAATCCTTTTAGCCCTTCACTGAGCTCTATTAACTATTCGCTCATCTGACGAATTTTAGAACCAAATTGAGGAGGGAATATTAAAGAAGAGGATGAATAAAACGAATATTTTGATCTTTTCGGGTTTTCTCTATAAGAATCAAGGTTTTGGCTTACCATTTATATGTCCGACAATTTTTATAAGACTTCTGCTATAATGCTTTAGACTGATGGGTATAGGGAAAATTGTTCAAATATATGGGTTAAACATCTGCATAATCTTGGGAGTTCTATAGGGCTGACGGAGTTCCGACCTCCATCCATGTTACAACATTGAGTATAGACAAATATACACACTTTTGCCAATCTTGGAAGCATAACTTAGTGCAATTTGATTTATTTGCTTAATAGTCTTAACTAGACCCCGGCGCCGCGCCGATGAGGGAAAACCCGGGGCGGCGGGGCCAAAAACAGCAGCGGCGGTGCGTCGACGGCGCGATCAATGTTGACCGCAAACATTAATGTTTTCATCAGTCTTTCTCAAATCACAGCTTAAATTTGCAAATTTACTTTCTCTACTCATTGACAGTACGCTTTCATAGGATACACCACCTAGTAGCTACTGGTAGCAACCAAACTGTCATGTTCTTTAAAAGTCTCTCACCTCCCTTCACACTCCCTTTTGTATTTTTTTTAAAGCAGCCAATAAGTGGCTTGGAGGGACTGCTTGCCCTCCAATCACTTTTGGCTCTTAAAAAGGGTGCTAGAACTATTAATTTCCAATCGAACGAGCCCATCCGGGAATTTCTACGACAACTCCTTCCAATACAAAATGTCTTGATAGAAAAAATATAAGCGCGTTGCCAATAGTAAAGAGCCACAAGCCTTCTTTGTTTTATTATTTATTAATTTAAAAAAAATTCGGAAAAAGAAGTTTTTCAAAGAAAACTAGAGCCATATTAAACTTAAGGCCAGCTGAAATAAACTTCTATTATAATTCAAACTCAAAACAACCAGAAATTACTATTAAAGAATAAATGAAACCCAAAACGAACAGAAATTAAAATTAACGATCATACAAAACATAGAAATAGCACTAGAGATAACGACATAGAGATAATGAAATATATCCCTAAATCTACCTATTTCTTTTATACTTACAACATTAACGAATAAAAATAGAAATTGCAGTGAATTAAATCTTAAATTGCTGAGTTTCCAAGAACTAATATCATTATATATCAAATATTCAGTTTATTTTCATTTGTTCTTTCACAGTCGTCTTGATTATTATTGTGGTTTTATATTTATTTTTCGTCGATGTTTGGAAAACAAAATTATAGTGCTCAAAATACATACTTTTCAATAAAACGCAAGTGACGAAACAAGCCTTAGACTTTTACGGTTAGGGAAGGGTAAAAAGGGCAGTATCCAAACTCCTGTTAGTAGTAATTTTTGTTCGTTTTAAGCTTGACTTGAACATTTCTAAGATCGTTTATTTTAATTTCTGTTCGTCTTGGGTTTCATTTATCCTTTAATAGTAACTTTTGATCGTTTTGAGTTAGAATTATTATAGGAACTAATTTCTGCTGGTCTTAAGTTTAATATGGCTATTTACTTTTCTTCGAAAAACTTCATTTTCGGAAAGTTTTTTTTTAATTAATAACACATAGAGCCCATTTTGCTCTTTACTCTTTCTGCTGCCTATGACTATGGACAATAAAGCAGTAATTTGTTTGTGGAATCTTGCATTTTTAAATAAAACGTGTAAAATACACAATTATTACGCTTCGATTTTTTGTATATTAAATTAGATATACCGCAGAACCCTACTTTAACACAATATAAGAAAACTTTTCAAGCTTTTTTTTTAAATTTACTGGCTTAAATTGGAAATAAAACAAAAACATTATGAAACTTTCATCCTTTTTCCTTGAGGTTCGATAGTATCTTCAGTATCTCCACAAGGAATTGCTCTTACAAAGCAAAATCCTTTGACAGTTTTTCTCATATAAGAATTTGCAATGACCTTCTGTGTAAGCTTTGTATTGGAAGCTTTTGCCTGTTCTTCTGTTAAATTAAGGAGTGCACACATGTGATGAACATCTATAGGACTTCGAAGATCCCAAAGAGTATCCGATCCACTTGACAATATAATATTCTGAAAGAATTATAATACAATATAACTGAAAACTATTTCTCGAAACAAGAAGAACAGTCCAACCTTTCAAAACAATAATAAAGAAAGAGGAAAAAAAAAAACACTTTTCGCAAATTTACAAACCTCTATTTTCTGAAGCCACGGTTTTATTTCAGCAATACTAAATAAAACCAATGTTCTTGGCTATTTCTGTACACCAACAGACCCAACTTGATCGGTACTAGTCTCCGTTACTTTTTTTTTTTTTTTTTACAGAAAGGGCTCAATAAATATTGACTTTTGGACCGCTGAGCTATGTTTTTTTCTTTTAGCAAGAAGAAACACAATATTAATAGTTATATTCAAAATAACATGGGACTGAGACAGGATACACAACACCAAATAATGTGGAATAAGGCAGCGCATTAGAAGGGGGAGGGGGTCTCAGGGGTTCAGTGTCTCCAAAATTGCATAATCCTTACAAATTTTCACACAATTTTTTTATTCTTTCGACAAATCGTTTTTTTTCTGTTTCAACATACTTTAGCCCCTCCCCCCCCCCAAAAAAGTGGTCTATACAATACTGGATCTTCCCTAAGCTTAGCTTTTTTTGCAGATGGTTCAGACGAGAAAACACGAAAAGCCTGAAGCCAGTCTGTGAAATTAAGGAGAAATTCGTAAATTTTTCCGAGGAAAAATTATGCTCTTTTTTTTGTGGGAAAGGGATGGGCAGAGAGGGATAGGGAGAAAGAGAGAGAGAGAGTAGAGAGTGGGGGGGGGGCAAATTACACAGTGTGGTAAAAATATTAATCACGAAGAACACGCATTCGCCAAGCTACTTTGATTTCAAGACGATAAATGAAAACAAATCCAATTAAACGAATCTGTCATCAAGGAAAAACTAAAAACTAATCTTGTCAAGATAGAAGTCACTGTTTATTTACTTGCGTTTATATTAAGTAATAATTAAACTTTTACTCAAGAAATTCCCACTGAATACCCTACCCCTCACCAACAACTCACCGCAGCACCATTCCGACTGAGGCCAACAGAGCTATGCAAGCTCGTCCTCCACACCGATCTATTCAGAACCACCCTCTTTAAACCCTTCCAGGAAATTCCCATTTCCCTTAAATCTTTCCTTACGACATCCTCTAACCCCAACCAGAGACAACCTACTTTTCGTTTGGCCCTAGATGATTGGTCGAAAAGGACAGTATTTGGCAATCTTTGAACCTTCCTACATAGAATGTGCCCTAGCCATCTTAACCTTTCCCTCACTGGAGCCCTAGAAAGCGGTACTGAACCAGAGTTTTCTTATAGCGTACTGTTTGAGATACGGTCAGTCAGTAGGGCACCCAAAACAATCCGTAGGCAATTTCTCTGGAAAACATCTAGCAAATCATCCTCCGTTTTTCAGAGGGTCCATGCTTCAGAACCACACTTAAGAGCTGTCATCACTGTAGCTTCCAATTCTAAACGTAGCTTCTCAATATTCTAATCTTGGCCCGCAGACTTATCTTCCTATTCTTCCAAACTTTTTTCAACGGTGAAAAAAAAACACCTTGGGCATTGGCTATTCTACTTTCAACATCTTCACTGCACCTGGCGTCTTTACTAATAATACTACTAAGGTAAGTGAAGTTGGCCACTTGATTGATTTTCTCGTTGCTCAACATCACCTTTTCATCTTATCTTATTCCTAGCCTTAGCAACTGAGTCTTCTTAACATTAATTTTCAATCCTATTCTTGCACCCTGAACAGGAAAAACCTCTAAAAGGTCATTCATTCTGCTAACACTTTCATCTAGGATGTTTAAATCATCAGTATAGCCTAAGTCCAGGAGAGTTTTACTTCCCCCTTTTATTCCATGTTCTCCCATTGCCTTTGTTGTGCTCCTTAAAACAAAGTCCATCAAAATGATCCATATAAATGGGGATAGAACGTAGCCCTACTTAACTCCTGATTTATCCATGGCCTCCAATTCCCAACCTTCGTTCATATTTTTATTCTTTCTCCATTTTCTTTACAGTCCTCTTATTTTCATATGAAAATAAGAGGACTCCTCTTCTCTATTCTCTATTAAACATAAAGCATTTTCACTAATAGCCCTAGCTGCGTTCTTAACAATCTTCCCTAAGACACCATCAGCAACTTCACAAACTATTTTGATAAAATTATTCCATCCATGTTCTACATTGTAAAATTTTAAACTCTCGACTTTAGCATTCAACTGTTCATGGAAAGTTTCTCTCAAATTTTCATTCTGGAGTCTACCATTATCATAGCTTCCCGGAAGGTAGTTACCATTCTAAAATTTCGGGTTTAAATTAATCCTAGACACTACTAGATGGTGATCTTTACTTTTAACATCAATAACAACACTATTATATACCCTAGTATCTTGTATTGATCCTGCCAGTCTTCGGTTTACAATAACATAATCAATAAGATTTGCTGCCTTACCATTATGTGAATACCATGTTCATTTATGGCCCATTTTATGACCAAATACTTTATTGGTTATAACTATATTGTTATACCTACAAAATTGCAGCTGTCTGTAACTATTACTGTTTTCTTTTACTACATCAAATTTACCTAGGCTAGGATACCATTTATCCCTATTTCTACCAACATGGGCGTTAAAATTTCCCAACGAAAACACCATATCTCGGGACCCTGTCTACTTGTTCCTGTAGCTGTAAGTGAAGTTCATCTAAGTCACTACTATCTCCGTCAGTTGGTTCTGCAGGGGCATATATTACTCTGACTGATACTTTGCACTTTTTCGTCATAAAATGAGCGACTAGCATTCAATTATTAATGCATTTCCAACTTAAACAAGACTTAGCAGCTTCATTATTCGTCACTCCCTGTCTATGTACCCCATCTTTCCTGTCCGAGTAAATAAATTCTATATTACCTAATTTCATGTTTCCTGCCCCTGGGATATTAGTTTCTGAGACTTCTAAAAAGTCCAGTTCGAAGCATTTGAATTCGTAAATCAAAATGCCGATACGATAGTTACTTTTTAATGTTGTATTATTCCAAGCTGCAAGTTTTTAATATTTTTTAAATCATTGAAATTACTTTGGCCTCAGAAAAAGCAATTGTCCCAGAACCAGTGTAGGACGAGGACTAACACATCTTGTCCAGTCTACACGAAGCGCTTCAGCTGGCTCAGAACCAGACAGAAAGAATTCCCTGGGACCTTTAGTTGAATGGAGGCTCTGTACAATCCTGAGCCCATCTTGGTTACAATTTGGTTTCCCATACTTGGCGATCCTCTTCTATCAACAAGACTCGAAATCCAGTACAGACAATCTCAAGCCTATTACTTCCGACTCATTATATATTCATGCCTACAAATATTTATGCTCCTACGGAGAGGCAACCCATGATGAATAAATTAGCTAAGAAGAGGGTTCTTCAGCCGAAAAAAAGCCCACCAAAACAGACTAAACCTCTGAATTATTAAGAATCCAGTGCAAATGCTGTCGTTTACTAGGCTATAATTTCATTGAAGGGCGCTACTCCTCAGAGTTACCCTACAACCCTGTTAAAAGACACAGTTTTGGTTAGGAAAACTAGCAAAAGGTCAACCCTAACGCCCCTATGAGGCCACGCAAGCAAGGACTTCCCTATCGGGGATAGGGACGGAGAAAGGAACGTAAGACGGGACTTATACCCAGCCTATCCTCGTCAGGGCAACTGAAAGCCGTTATGATGTTGAATGATACTATGATATTTTATATTTCAGTTTTTAAGTAATCCAGACAATGTATTTTCCGGTGAAAATCGATTCTAATTGATTATCAACTTCTTTTCATGGTACAAAATTTTGGAGAGATCAAGTTTTTGCTAGTTAAATACAATCTTTAGAAACAATCTATAACTGGTTTCAAAGATCTAAAACTCATTGGGGTAACATCCAGAATTTTCGATGTTGTCCGGATGGCAGGTAAAAGAAAACGCGACAAGTTAAATTTCAAATCCGTTAGCGTATATTGTAGAATCTCTTTAGAGGAAAGTAACTCAACATCACATCTAAAAATAAACAAACTTGATGCTTTTGAAAAGTATTTGCTATTCGGTCCATCTATGTCCTACTGCAGCCGAGAAACCAAAGACTGTCGAAGAAATTGCGAGGATGGTTATGAGGACGGTGATGCTTTTTAAAATCTCTTCAGTTCTTAAATGCCAAGATGGCTCCGGGAACCAAAAGAAAAATTATTCCATCACTAAGTGTAGTAGTGAACGGATTTCTAAGTTTCATACAAAAACTGAACAGATACTGACTCCCGGTGGTGCAAGCTACCATGTATTTTTAGTGACTCGAGAAAGGAAGAATCGAGCAAAATGACCACACATTTGATGTAAAGAAAAACACATGAAAGAAGCAACTTCACTGACTAAAGAGTTTTTTTTTTCAGACATCGCAGAACTAGCCAAGAGTTCCTTCCTTACCGTGCTTTCGCTTCCTTAGTAAGTTAGAAATAGATTAATATTATTATAAAATTATATTCTATTCAGAGCTTTTATGAAGATAAGACGGATTCGGACTTGTTTTTCATCAGAAAAAATGCCTACATACAACCGATAACTAGTTCATGAATTCTGGAAAGGAACAAAAAGCGTATTCTATCCAAAAAAGCATAATTTTGGGCTGAAGAAATCACAATCCTCTCTTTATGATCTGGTAACACTGCTTATCAGGCATAAGCGAGCAGCTGTACAACCCTACACCCCTCAGTCTAAGTTTGAATAAAAATAAAAACACTGAACATTTAGTTCAATTACCATACCTTTGATCTTCCTAGAGTTTTGAGTCTATGAGACTGGCATATTAAATCTTGCCGCAAATTACTCTGTCTAATCAGGTTGAAGTAGCGAAGCTCAAAATGAACCTCTCTTGCACGGGCTTGAGCATACGAATTTCTTGGAAGGTACGGGACTTGTTGAGAAAAATCAAATGAAACTATGTCAATGTCGGCATGTCCACATGCAAACTGAAAAAAGAAACAATGTTTTAAAAGCATTACCGAAATTAATATTCAGATGACAAAATACTCAACGCTAAAATCAAAAATCTAGTTTTTAATATAAAAAAAAGAAAAAAAGAAAAGAAAAAAGGCCGGAATGCAGTTATGCGAAATCAAGATAAATTCTTTACGAAAAGTGTTAAGCAATCGTAAACTGAGGTTCCAAGGCTACATAGAAAGGGATATTAAAACTGTTTGGAGCAGAAAGAAATCGAAGAGCAGAAATTTAACTGCTTCGTAGTAAACAAACCTCACTAACCAAAGGTCCGGTAATCATCTGTTTGAATTAAATAAAAAAAAACAAGTCTTTTTAACTGAAAGTAAGAAGCGACATTAAAACTTAAAACGAACAGAAATTATTCCGTATATGAAAAGGGCTGTCCCCTCCTCAACGCCTTGCTCCTTACGCTAAAGTTTGACTCTTTCTCACAACTCTATTTTTTAAAACAATAAAAAACTTTAGCGTAAAGAGCAAGGGGTTGAGGAGGGGACAGCCCCTTTCATAGTAACGACCTTACTTTCAGTTAAAAAAAACTTGTTTTTTTTATTTACTTTCTGAATGTTTTTGAATTAATACAGGTTTTGATTTTGGCTCACCGTACATGAATAATTAAAATGAAATTTGCATATTAATTTTACTTTTTTTGGTTAAATGGCTTTCTCGAAAGTTTTTTTTATTTTATTTACGAACGTTTTTATTGGTAATAAATATACATAACTTACGAATAAACATACGTAACGAACTTCTAAATTCGTATATTTTTATTACGTACATTAGGGGGTTCGCACCCTAGTCAATACCTCGCTCTTTACGCTAAAGTTCAAATTTTGTTCCAATTCTTTAAGAATGACCCCTTATTCACAAAGGCCGTTAATTAGAATAAATAGCTCTTATTAAAGTACAAAAAAAAAACTTTAGCGCAAAGAGCGACGTATTGACTAGGGGGAGCACCCAATCATATACGTAATAATTTCTGTTCGTTTTAAGTTTTGATGTTGCTCCTTAATTTCAGTTGAAAAACTTGTTTTTTTTATTTAGTTTCTGATCGTTTTTTTAAATAATGCTGGGAAATCCGGTGCAACCCCTTCATAGCAATGCCCCTCCCCCCATAAAAACTTCCTCCATGGAAAGATCCTCCCACGTAACCCCCGACCCCCCCCCAATACCAGAAAAAATCCCCCTGAAAACGTCTGTATACTTCCCAATAACCAATACTATATGTAAACATTGAGCAAAGTTCATAACTTGCAGCCGTTCCTCCGGGGACTGTGAGGGATTAATCATCCACAAAGACGCAGTTATTATATTTTTCGACCATGCTGAACAAAATGAGTATCTCAAAATTTTGATCGGGTGACTTTGGGAAAAAAATGTGCGTCGGAGGGGGCCTAATTGCCCTCCATTTTTTGGGTCACCTAGAAAGGGCACTAGAACTATTAATTTCCGTTCGAATGAGCCCTCCCGCGATATTCTAGGACACTGGGTCGATACGATCACCCCTGGGGAGAAGAAACAAAAAAAAAAACAAAAAACAAATAAACACATCCGTGATCTTTCTTCTGGCAAAAAATGAAAAATTCCACATTTTTGCAGATAGGAGCTTGAAACCTCTTCTGTAGGGTTCTCTGATATGCTGAATCTGATGGTGTGATTTTTATTAGGGTTCTATTACTTTTAGGGGGTGTTTCACCCTTTTTTTGAAAATAAGACAAATTTTCTCAGGCGCGTAGCTTTTGATGGGTAAAACTAAGCTTGATGAAACTTATATATTTGAAATCAGCATAAAAATCTTTTAATGTATCTATTGGTATCAAAATTCCGTTTTTTTTAGTTTCGGTTACTATTGAGCCGGGTCGTCTCTTACTTACAGTTCGTTACCACGAACTGTTTGATGTCTTATACTTAGAATTACTTTTATTGCTCTAAAAGCCATTGTAATACGAAATGAAAATTTAATTCTAATTAATTGATGCTACATGAACAAGCCGTCCTAGGCGAGTGGTTACCCCGCTATTCAGGAAATCCTGAGGACAGTGGTTCGAGTCCTAGTGTCGCTGGTTGTTTAGTTTGCAACAAGGGTCGATGGTGTGACTCTGTAAGCTCCGCCAGAGTCAACCTGGATCTAAATGGGTACCTGGATAAATCTAGGGAAAAAAACAGGAGAAGTGTTGGATGATATGCTGACAACCAAGCATTGCATACTCGGTCGGAGACAAAAATCAGCAGATCAGTGCCTGCACTACAGAGACCACTGGTGAGTATACGAAAAAGATTTTTTTTTTTGTTTTACATGTACACAGACATCACACAAATTACAAAAATGTATTTCTATGTTTCTTTCTATGCTCCATTGCTAGCGTGAGAAATCCCCCTAACATTTCAACAAAAATTATCACCTTGTGAATATAATGTTTTTGTAGATTTAAGGTGCTATAGCTTGGTTTTGGAACGTTGATGTATGCTTATTGATGCTGATTTTGCTCTATTTTGGACTTGATTTTCGGACTGTCGGATTGGTTATACTGTTTTGTCCTGGGGAACTGGATGGATGAGTAGGGTCTAGACCTTGTTCAAGTGCTCATTTATTTCAGTTACTAAAGTAGGAAGACAGTTTTTTTTTTTTTTTTTTTTTTTTTTTTTTTTTTTTTTTTTTTTTTTGCCAGGTGATTACCGTAATACACTATAAGATCTTTATGGTATCTCTATCTTAGGTAAAACTTGTGAAATACATGCATATTTATAAAACTATTCAAAAATACATACAAAATGAGATTGGTTCTTTCCTTAGTGAAATCCCATAGGTCAATGAAAGCAAAGACAATTCTGGAACAAATAAAGACTGGTCTGGACATGAGTTATAAAACAAAGTGTTTTATTGGTATCTGGAACCAATTATAGATTTAAAGTCCTTCAAGCTGGTTTGAAAACAATGTACAAATTCAAAATTCCAAAGAAAAAAAGTGAAAGAGAAATTATATTAAAACATCATTCAGTATTTCTTTATAATTTTTTGTATATTTACCTTAAAAGTTTATGATACAGAAAACTAAATTTTGTAAATTGCCAACTAATTTTATTGGCAGAAAAACCTCTTTAGATCAGTTTTTGGCTAAGCTTTTTACATCTATTTTTTAAATCTGTGAAATTACTGCAAATTCTTGCATACCTAAATAAGTGGAAATAATAAGCTGAATAAGTAATATTTGAATGTATATTACTTTCAAGGAATGGAAAATTAATTACTTCAAAATTAAAATCATCCGTTTTATTATATATTTTAAAAACTAATTTATTACTATCTAAAATATTAATATTTAAATCTAAGAAATGGTCAGAGTGTCCTGTCGCATAGCTAGGCTCCAGAATTAACTCTTGTGGATAAATATTTTTTGAAATCTCAATCAACTCCGCGCAATTTATTACTAAGAGATCGTCCAGATATTTTTTATTATTTGAAATGTTATATTTTACATTGCTTGGGCTATTTTTATTTATCATATATTCATATTCTAATTGACTTAAAAACAAGTCTGCTATAAATGGACTAGCATTCCCACCCATAGGAATGCCAACAGTTTGTTTATATAAATTACCATCAAATCTTATAAAAGTATTGAACAGAACAAATTCCAATAAATCGCATACAATATCCAAGTTATAACATCTTGAACTGATAGTACTTCTAAAGAAATTCGTCCATCGGGCGTTTTTATTAAAAGTATTAATTTTCAAAAATCCGATATTAGACAAAAGAAAAGATTTCTTAATGACCATTTTCAATTTTTCGAATCCTAAATTGACAGATTTGTATACAGAGTAGTAAAATCAAATGAATCGACTCTTTTAGCTGAAACAATAGCCAAAGAATCTATCACTTGTAATGAATTACTAACACTCCAATATTGATAAAAGTTAGAAATTATGCTATAAATTTATTTTTGATTTCTCCTAAAATTAAGGATAGGTCAGTGGCTGCAATTCTGGTTGGACACTTCGCTGCCCCAGCAATAAAACGTGGTTTTGGTGGATTTTTATGGAATTTTACCGTCCAATATAAGAAAGGAAACTTTTTATCATTATCATTAATTTTAATATTGAATTTTTTCAAAATTCTTTCTTCTATATTTTCAATTGAACTATTTTCCTCTATATGAGTCTTTTCGTATGTACTTGTTGTTTGTAAGTCTTTTGATAAAATATCACAGTAGAGTTTCTGACAAATTATGGCGAAATTATTGCTAGCTTTATCAACTGGTACAATCACAAATTCATTCTGTGTATTAGCAATTGCTTTTTTCATATTTGCATTATAAAATATTGAATTTTTCTCAGAATTATTTGGATTAATTCTATATATGCTATTTTGTGCATTAGTCAAAATCAAGTTCATCCAATTCTGAAATCTTTCTTTAGTAATTTTCTCCTTCTTGCGCCATTTATCAATAAATAAATTTAAATCATTCTTTAATCCCCTAAGAATACCTGCTGGCTTTATGTAGTAGGAAAGACGGAATTTAGCTTCCATTTTCATTTTATTTTGAAGATCAAGATGCTTTATAATGGACAAATCCCCCGTTACAACATGTTCGTAAAATTGATCCACATACGGTAAAAATTGCTCGCAACTACAAACCGGTTTCCAATTACTCTCCCTGTCAATTTTTTTAAGTATTAAATTATAGTTAAAAATAATTTGACTAATCGTTTTTGAAAATGTATATGTTAAAATTGGACTATCTTTATACATCAAATTACATGGAAGGGCATTCTTTACTATGAAATAAATTTTGATTTAGCTAAAATGCAAACTGCATCATAAATTAATTTAGTTGCACTACGCATGAGTTCATATTTTCAGCATATTTTAAATAAATGTATTTTAAATTAACTCATTGAATATAATTATTTTGATCACGTCATACTATACCTTCATGGCTTCTATCGTTGTGGGGATCACAGAGAGGATATCATAGCTCTTAGTTTCTGGCTTTTGAACCTGGAAAAAAAAAACATTCTTGGGAAAACTTACAAAGAAAAATTGAGACATTCATTATTTTTTCCCCATATTTGAAAGTCTTTAAAAAGGGGAAAACTATTATTAGAAATAACAAATTTCCCTGAATTCACAATGCTCCGTTGGCACTTGATTAAACACGGGTTTCTTGTTTTTTGGATTTGTATCAAATCTATTCCGTTTTTTATTGAAGTCCATTCGTCACAACGGGTCACCGATTAAGTAGGAACACCTTAAATAAGTTGCCGATAAAAAAGTCTCATTACAAATTTAACAGAATTCTTTTCAATCAAAACTGGAATTAAAAAAAAAAATGATTTGTGAAAATCTATAGTGACGTGGGGAAACTGATTTTACCTTCTATCGAATTCTTTTTCAGCTCTTTCCCATATAATGAAATTAAAGGATTTCAATTATACTGCGCCTGACCACGACCACGGTTTTTTTTTGCCACTGTGTATCGGACTTATAATATGAAAATCTTACAGATATCTTACCCCACGTAGACAAATCATTGAATGTAAATCATTTTCTGTATTGAAAACCAAAAACATAACACAAAAATTAAGGTTTGACTCCAGAAATTACACATAGCTATTGTACATTTATGACCGTAAAACAAATATTTATTGGCGCTTGCCAGAGACTTCCTTGCACAGCACAATGCCATGACGAACTTAATGCATTTTAAACCGTCTGGTTCCCACTAACTTCATTGGTCCTTCAAAAATGTACGTATCAACCACACAATGAAGAAACCTGAACTTAGCTTTCCCTCATAAGGAAAACCTATTGCCCTTCCTGCATATCAACCTTTTCTGCCTATCGGCATAGCACTCATTTAATCTGGGAACTCTCCTTTGCTCACTGGGTTCTTCAATGCTTCGCTCAACTTTCTTGAATAGTATCCTGAGTACAATGATTATCCTCATCAGAACCATATTTGAGGCTAATATTCGAACATTTTTGCTCGATTCCAGGCTCTTGCCATTTGACCTTTTCGTCTTCACTTCGTCTTTTGTTTTCAGAAGTTCACCGCGCTGATGCACCTCTAAGCTTTCTTGCGATGTCATCACTTCTGCATCTCTTGCAATTTTACTCTAATTTTCTATTCCTGATGCTGATGGTTGGTTGGGCTGTATGATTGAATCAAGAAGTCTTTTGATGAATCATCTCATCAAAAGACTGATTGGTTGCCAAACAACTTCTCGTGACAGACGGTAAAACAAACAGTAAACGTTTCTATAGTATAGATTTAATGAATGATATTTTCAATTAGAAAAACATAATACATGTCATATACATCAGGCAGGCATGTGTACTCAAAAAGTTTGATAAAAAGTTTCATTTTAACATGAAGTTTCAAAAACACACCTACTAAAATAATAACAAAAGTGCTATTTTGTGCAACCATAAGCATGTTAGCTCACCGTGGCTTGCTAAACCAGGTATCTAAGATAATTTTCTTTTCTTTCAAATAGACAAACGAACTGCCGTCCAATATAAGCATTCAAATTAATGGCCAAGTTCGATGTGATGCAAATATTTCATGCATGACTTCTCTTGCATATTTAATATAAGCCTTTTTCTTTCTCTTTCTACTTGATCACGTATTTCTATATTTTGGTTGAATTTTAACAGATGCAACGGTTCAATTTGTCAATTTTGCTGCAATCAATACACGGGAACCGATCAGTGTCAAAAGGAAAATAGTGCAGTATAAGTGTAGATGAGTGGTATTCTGCTATCTCACAAAGCTGTGATGCAACGTCGCTACAATTCCAGAAATGGATCTACAATTCAAATTAGGGTCTGAGAAGATGTTTCACAGCTCCTATAGCGACAGAAAGATTAATCGAAATAGGGGACTGGAAAAAAAATGTGACTTTACAAAAACCCGAATAGTGAAAAAATTTATAATCCTAAAACAATACCACTTTTGAACGTTGTGATGAAAATAAACATGCTTTATTTCAATTTTTTGTCCATCATTTTTCGTTTTTTCATTCATTATCTAAATCCATTACTTGGAATTCCAGCAATACCTGACTGTACATAACTGTCTGTTTATCTTTCTAAATATTATCTTTCAGGTATTGTAAATACCTGACTGTTTATGCATTTGCGGAGGATTGCATCTTTCTAAGTTCAGAGGCAAACTCAGAGTTACTTTGTTCTATCAACTGGAACTCAACATTCCTAGCTTCCTCTGGATTTAATGCTAATTAATTTTTTGAATTTACAAGCCTTCTCAATCAGGTAACAACCTTTACATAGTTTGGAAAGTTAATTTTATAGAAGTAATGATGAATTACAAAAACAAAGCCGTATCCAGGGTGGTTAGGGAGGTTTGCCCCCATCCCCCGACCCGAAATTTATGTCCGTCCCGTAATAATGCAACAAAAATGCATATAAACAGATTATTGATTATTTTTTTTTTCAACCCCCCCCCTCTCCCCTAGAAAAGAAGTAGCATAAAGATAGGTATTACTTGCTTCACTATATTTTTTTTTACTGAAACACTATATACTAGAATATACTGAGGTATAAATACTGCATTTACGTCACATTACATTTTAGTAGTTTGAATCTATATGCTTACACCGGGGCAGGATACGGCTGGAAATGCCACCTCTCCTTAGAGACTACGGGTCTATCTCTATTCATAATACATGAAAAAAAAACAATTTTTAAAGAAAAGTAAATATTAAAATTAAAATTAAAAGTAAGTTCAAGTTAGATGAACAAATGAAAGAACTTCTAAATGAACAGCTTCTATTGAACAAAAATTACTGCCGATAAAGAAACCAAAGCTAAAATGAACATAAACTACAATGAATTCAAACTTCAAACGGAACAGAAACAACCATCAATGACTGTGATGTCACCCCCTCCCCCATAAAAAAAGAGAACCAAAAGAACAGTCATTTGCCCTTTATTGAGAACAAAAAAAAATGTCGAACATTTTTTATCTAGGAAAAACAATGGGGTTTTTTTAACTAGAAAAATAAAATAAAAACTGCTCAAGCCAGTCAAACATCACCATGGGTTGCTACGCTATGTAAATGGAACTCATAGGGATGGATATACAATTTAAATCTATCAATTTAGTTTCGTTTAGGTTCAAAATTTTATACATTTCTTGTATAAATATAAACTGTTATAATCCCTAAATGAAAATTTCAAGAGCGGATATATAGTTCAAATTGGGACCTGTAAGATATTTTAAAGTTTTCATTTCTATACCTTTCCCCCCGAGAAAACTGATTTTACATGAAAGTGGGGACTCCATTGTAGCTCAAGTTAACCCAGTTGAAGCCATAACTGATCCTATTTAATTCAATCCTGTTTAATTCTGTCCCATTTAACTAAACCCATAATTCAATGTAACCCTACTTAAACGAAGGTAATTTACTCCAACACAATCTTATTTAACCTAGTCTGGACAGAACTGAACTCCATGTAAATTAACTCCCATTAGTCAACTCAATTCTTCCTCATGCAGCTCAATCCGCATTTAAATCAACAAGAATTAATTCAACGATATTTGAAAGATGTGTTTATTTTGATTTTCAATTATAAACCTTTCACTTGAATGAAAGTGTATTTATTCATTCGTTTATTTGTGCGTGAGTATTTCTCACCTTGTGGAATTTAAATGTAATTCTACTTTTTCCCTTTCTAAGAAACAGCAACAATCTAGCCTTCCGTCTTACGTATTTTAAACTAGCAAAATTTGCCATCAAGCTTGTAGCTCGTAAATAAGACACCTTTCTTATTTCTCGAGTCAAGTAAAAACTTTTATCTCAGAACCTGTAGTGTTTTGTCCAAGGCAGGTACAGTTGACAGTTTTGTACGATAATGTAAAAGCTTATTTGGTTAGCTGAAATCAAAATATGTTTTTGTCATTCAAGTCAGCAATTCGACTTCTGACTGATACCAAGAACTTAAGTACGAGAACATTTTGGGGAAGCAATGAAGGTATGAAGTTGAAAACGCCTTTCTGCACCATTACATGGGATGTACATCCAGTTTATAGCACATGCAGTCAGATTTTTCGATCATGAGGCGATAATTATAGCCAAAAAGACTTATTCGGTGAGCTTGACATAGAAACTCGGCTCATTTCCGACGTGAAAGATGGTGATAGTGCACCCAAAATGTGTAGAATTCTAGTTACAGCAGCCAAAGAAGAGAAAGAAATTTGTGATTTTCGACCCGTGTAAAACTCCTGTTATCGGTGACACTGTTGCTGCTAAAGTGACTAGCAAAATAAATGAAATGTCACGTAAACTAGATGGGTTTATGGACCAATAGCACTCTTGCGCTGCTTCCTCACATCCAGTTCCAGTTTTTCCTGTTCCCCATCCATCGCATGGAGTTGTGTTAAAAAACTGCCCTACGGACATTTCGGCCAAAAAGGCTTATTCGGTGAGCTTAACGTAGAAACTCGGCTCATCTCCGACGTGATAGATGGTGATATTGTATCCAAAATATGTAGATTATAGTTACAGCAGCCAAAGAAGAGAAATTGATTCCAAAATTTGTGATTTTCGACCCATGTGAAACTCCTGCTATCAGTGACATTGTTGCCGCTAAAGTGACCAGCGAAATAAATGAAATGTCGCGTAAACTAGATGGGTTAATAGCACACTTGCGCTGCTTACTCACATCCAGTTCCAGTTTTTCCTGTTCCCCATCCATCGTATGGAGTTGTGTTGAAAAACTTTCCTACGGACATTTCGAATCCAGTTGAACATAAATCCTTCATTGAAAATGAAATAAAATAACTCCACCAATGAAATAACTGAGCTACGAAATAGTCAGAAAGAATGGAAGCTCGTTGTTTGCTCGACCGAGCTGCTGCTGATCGATTTGCTGAGAATCTTTCGAAAATGAGAGCTAACACCGTGGTAAATGTATAAACGCCCCTTTCACAGCAGTAGCAAAAAATGTTCCGGGCTCTCTAAATGTTCGGAAGACTCACTGAGACAGTTAACTCCTAAATACTGCAAAGTTAGCCAGTGTGGCTCTTCCCAAGAGTTCAAAACTTTCCTTGAGTCTAACTCTAACAAAGATCGGTTTCTGGAGAAGTCTATCGTAATATGATACAAGAGACTTCTTATGCGGGACTTAGTATTTGTGCCTCGTAGATTCTTCAGCTGCGACCAGACTGGCCATAAAGCTGTAGATTACTCAAAGCACCGTATGCGTACTAAATGCGGCTTCTCCGCCCACAAGTCTAATATAGGTGCCGCGTGAGCCGCATCTTTTCTGCGTCAACTGCGAGACTCAAGATCCTCATAGTTTCAGTGTGAACTGCCCTTTGAACAAATGAGCATCAATAGGCTGACAACAAAGTAATGATTTCCCCCAATGACGGCAGCCCGGATGTTAAGTGTCTGACTTATAATATTGATAATCTTGTTTCAATACAGTCTGTGATTCGTGACCTTTGCGGTCAATTTCAGCTTTTTCCCTAGTAGGAAAATTTAGTTTAAAATTTGAGAAGTAGTGTGCTTAACCTTGGTGTTTCTTCAGTGCACTACTCTGTACCGACAAAAATGAAAAATTATCGAGGTAGATTCTCGGGTGGTCTAATAACTTTTGTGTCAGCTAATCTTAGGTCTAGTCTATTTGATGCGTCTGAATATTTTCTTGCTGTTCAAATTGAAGATTTTTTAGTTATAAATGTGTATTTAATCATTGATTACCGGGATAATCGTTCGTAGAGATCATTTGCAATAGCGTGTGACAAGTTAGCTGAATGCCTTGTCAGAGCTCCTTCGCTGTCTATGCCTCGTGCTGCTATGGGTGATTTTAATTGCGATCTGTCTATGGTTAATTCAAACCCTTCCGTTCGTACTACTTTGCTTTCGAAGATTTTAGGGGTTTTTCTGGCAGTAAAAAAAAATATGTGGTATTACATATGTTCCCAAGTCATTTTCAACTTCGAATGCTGACCATGTTGTAGTATCACTTTCGCTAAGTCTTGCCCCTGTTTGTGTCCTATTTGTTGGTCAACTTTCTGATCATCAGCCTCTTGTGACTTCTCTCCCCCTGGCTTCAACTTCTGATGGGTCTCCTCCTCCCCTCAGCCTATTCTTTCGCCTCTGACTTTAAGGGATTGAAAAAGCATTAATACAAATCTTTGCATTCAAGTATCTGAGGATATTTTAGGTCAAATTTGTACGCCATTTCATTTGCTGATGGATAAGCCTTCTATTTCAATTCTTGAACACCACCTCCTCTTAGATATTTATTATAAGAAAATTTTTCGTGCTCTCTTGTATACAGAAAAGGCTGCAGTCCCTGACAGACGAATCCGCATGGGACTTGTTCCACAATGGTTTGATAACCCGACACTAGTGCAACCTTGTTCTTCTGCCTAATTTTTGGCTTAGCTTGTGGAATCAATGTGGCCGCCCTCGTAGTGGCGCCATTAATTTTGCTCACTCACATACTAACAGAAAGTTCGCTCAGGAATTAGCAAGCCATCTAAGGCGTCTCATTTCAGAATTTTCATCTAGGGTTACTTTGGACAGAAATTTTCTCTGGAAGGTGCTTCGTAAACCTGATTACTCCCCAGTAGCTTTTGCTTCTGGTACACCTGATGCTGAACGGTGTAATTATTAAAAAGCTGAGTTCTCTTCGCCACATCCCTCGCTTGAGTCAAAATTTAAGTCTAATCTTGAAGAGTTATTAAATAGGCCTCAGTGTCCATTTGACGATATTGTAGAATGGCATCTGTAGTTTAATCAGCAATTAAGAGCCTGAAGCCAAAGTTGTATTGCGTTATCAAACATGGCCCTTCCCTCAAGTGCCATCTAACATTGCTGACACAGATGATCCTTACTCTAGTTATTGTCTCCTCGTCATTCTATATTGGTGATGTCACGCCTATTCCCGAGAAGGTTAAACCTACCGTTCAATGTACTTTATTTCGGCCTATTACCGTTTCAGCGATTCTGATCAAACTATTCGAATTAGTCATCATAGAGGAGCTTGAGACTAAGTGCTATGCTCCACCTCGTCAGTTTGGCTTTAAGCGTGGATTCGGTTGTCCTGGTGCAGTTTATGCTGTTGCCAACTTGCTTATTGAATCGGAGGCTTTGAGTTTTTCCTGTTTCTTGGAAGACTTTATGCCAGTCAAGCTTTTGACTCCCTTATCCCTTCGGCAATGCTCTTTCTTGCTGCTAAAAGGGGTGCAAATTGTTGCATTATTAAGGCTTTTCGTGACATGTATTCTTGCCTTCAAATACGTCTTAAGATCCCTTCTTTTCAAAATCTAAGGAGTCGATTCCCCGAGCGAGAAGAATCCTTGTTCGAAGAGGAGCCCACCCAAGGTGCAGGCCCTTCTCCCGTTCTATTTAACAACTATGTAGTTGATCCCCAAGAAAAATGTCTATCTTCTTGCATTTCCAATAGTATCAATGCTTCTCTTGTGTCATATGCTGATGATATCCTTAATATTAGCCGAAATTCTTAACGACTTTCTGAAAATTTTGAAAACCTGCCAGATGAATACCTAAACCTTGGTCTTAAATTTGACACTGGGAAATGAGAGTTCCTCGTTTTCAAATGTCGTGAAAGCAGGTCCATCTATGGTTCAGCCAGTTGAAAGTATCACCAATCTTGTCTTCCCAATCAGCTCAACTCTCTCTCATACTCGATAACTTCTGATTAGCCACATTTTCGTAGAATTGCCAGTTCATATGCATCCATAATTACTTCAAAATTGCCCTTCAACTGACACGTTATGGCAATCCTTTTTAATTCATTTGCCATTCCCCACATTCTGGATTTTGCCCCCTTTTGGGCAATTTTTACCAGGTTCGATATGAGAAAAATCTGTTCAAGTTTCATCAGGTTCACTAAATACTTGCTCCATTTCCCACCATGGTCACAAAATTCTAGGATAGTTCCAAGGTTTTCTTCTAGGATAGTTCAGAGGCTCAGAGCATATTACTCATGTTGTTTTTATTCATAAGGCCATGATTAATCTAGGATCCACAAGTAATCTAAAAGAAGTAAGCTTCTTTAATCTTAAAATTTTCTTGTATCTTCAAAAGTAATTCACACACCAAATTGCGACTCTATGTCTTCACGGAATGACCACAGTGATCCCTAAATTAACCAAAGCTTCAAATCTGACAAAACATGCAGTGTAAAAACCCCATGTGTCACTGAATCATTATATCTAATTTTTAACGATATAAGAAATACTTATTAAAAACAGCCTCCAAGGAAACTTGTGCACAATTAACGAGAGAAAATCAGTTTTTTAGAATTTTCCCTCCAATTATTCTTTAGATATAACTCTCATATAAATGAAAGCTATATATTTGGATTTTTTCAGAAACAGGAGAATTTTTCACAATGTTTTTTTTTTTTACTTTAAAATTTAATTCTACAAAATTCACGATGTCAAACACTTTAACCTACAGAGATGTAGCACAGCCATTGAGATATCCCGATAAAATTTACAAGATTAATTACTCTTAAAGCTACAAAGTTTTCAAGATAAGCAAATAATCATACTTAATTTTTTTATTTTGGAGCAATGGCATTCTAAACTAGCAGCAAAAAAAGGACTCTACAGCTTTCCGTTTAGTCAAAAGCCGAAGTAGGCCAGCTTGTATTAAATCAGAGTCAGCCCAAAGATATATTTACAGTTAATTAGCTCCTAAATTGGCTATGATCGTTGATCAATCCCTGGTGTGGCCAGTTATTTGGTTTGGGACGGGGTCAGTTGCGTGACTCTGTAAGCTCAGCCAAAGTCGACCTAGCTTTAAATCGGGTACCTGAAGAAATCTGGGGAAGGTAAGCAGGAAGGGTGTGCGAAAGCACAGGATGGCTTGTCCCAGCCCCCCAATGCACTTCCTGGCTGAAGGGCCTTGAAACAGAGATCAGCACCGCTGGTTTCGCCTTTAAAAGTCTAGTGCCGTATCCTTTACATTTAATTACCTAAGGGTTAGATAGATCAGTATTGAGGACCTCCGTCTCTGATAGACCGGATCCTTGTTTGAATGGCGCGTCTTTTATATTCACGCCAGATTACTCAGCTATACACAGTAATTTTAACAAATCTTCTTGAAAAACAAAATACTCTCATGAAGAGCTCGAAATCCTTATTTTCGTTCTGTTATAAAATAATGAAAATAAGAGAAACGCCCTTGAGTTTCAGGTAATAACCATAATCCACTTACCACTGTCATCCACCTCAAAGTGGGATTTTCACCTAAGTAGACAGTGAGCCGGCTGAAAACCGAGGGCTGGCGCTTGTCAGCCTAAAAAGAAAAAAAAACAATTAACAGAAGACTTTGAATAAGGCAACATAAAATATATTACGAGAAATGGCTTTCGCAACTATTGAAATTAAATCAGCACAGCTCAATTATTTATTGTCGTGAAAGTAAAAAAAAAAAAAACTACAATCATAAATATGACACACAATTCCCTACAACAAGACTAAAAAGAACTGTAGATGGATAGTAAGATATTGTCTGTTCTTGGATTTGCTCTGGTCTTCTATCTGGCCCTAACAAGAGCAGAGAAGAATTCGCACTTAAGTCAGGATTTGAACATTTACCTTTTATATAGAAAGTATGTATAAGGTCCGAAACACACTTGGCGTATTTTACCGAGAATTTCTTAGAGGTGTATAGGATAGTATTGAGACGTAGACATTGGACGGTAAAAAAAAAAACGCTCAGTAAAACAAGCGTCCATAGCAACAATGCAGCCGTCCATTGTCACTACAATTAACGAACGACAAAATAAACGATCGTCTATTTTAACGCCTACGCCGAGATAGTGACTTATTGAACTAGACAAAAGCACACACTCGACATTTTTTATCGCTGACGACTGGTGATGAGAGAGTGTGTTAACAGAAGATCATAAAAAAAACTAAATTGGAAGTCATAAATGAACTTCTTTTCCTGAGAAGGGAGAAAAAAATACTAAATAATTTGATTAGGAAATGCCCAGAAATTCAAGAAAGTTTAAAGTGTCAGGAGACTGGACCCTCACTAGCTCTCGCCTTCGACCCTAGGCAAATCAAAGCCTATTTATCATAAATGAATGTTAATCTGTGAATGTGCCCTAAACTAAATACTATTTTAATAAAATTTGAATTAATTTTGATTAAGAAAATTTCTAAGTATTGGTTTTCAATATATTTTCTAGTTTAATTGTACCCCCCCCCCCGATGCCTGCACGTGCAATAAATTCATACGGATCAAGGGGGGCATATAATGTATTTTAATTTGTATGGAGGGGGGGGGGCAAATTTGTCGTTTTACCAATTATTTTCAATGAAAATATAAATAGGTTTTATTCAATGAACAAATAAGGAATAATTAGTCCTAAACTTTCTCCTGCTTAACAGGCAACTGCTTCAAATAAACTTACCAGAAGAATTGCATTAATTGAAGAAGACGCTATGGTAGAATGCTGCACCCAGTGTGTACGCACTGGAGAGGCAACAGCAAAAAAAACCCTGGGTAAAAAAACACAAACTATGCCTTGGGCCTAAGGCTGTTCTTCCTTAAATACAAGTTTCAAAGCCTTCTTTTGTCCAGCTTTGATTGAGAAGTTTAGAATGACCAGTCAGACTTATTGTTAATTGAGCTCATATGGTGTTTGATGACCAAGATCCAGTCTCTAAGAAGAGCATTCTATATAAATAAACCTATAATTTAAATTATTTATATCAAGAACTATAGATGCAAATCCCGTTTCATAGTTAGTTTTCAGTTGTTGATTCAGACCTCTGATCCAAGCTCTACAAGCTATGGCAAGACCCCTTAATCGATTCTAAATTGCTTGGCCACATAAAATAAAAAAAGTTTATAATGGACAAGACAGAGCAATTCTTAAAGGACCCACATTGGTTAAAGAAAATTGCAGGCTTTGCAATCATTTGAGTTTTCCAAAGTCTATGCATTTGCTGTTTGTTGCAAGTTAATAGTTTTCCAAAGTCTGTGAATTTGCAATTTGTTACAAGTTAATATATCAAGTTCAGTACAAAATGAATCAATATGCAAGACAAGAAAAAAAGATCATCTAAATTGGGCAGGGATTAAACAATAAAAATCAGGGGGGGGGGATCAGAACTGAAGCCTTGAAGAGGGTGAGAGAAAAGAGACACATTCACAAGTGTGTTGGTCTTGGGCAGCTAAGTGATGTGACAAGTTTGTAGTAGAAGTAATGTACAATAAAAGAGTTTATATTACAGTCTAAGATAATTTCTTAAACCACATTGGCCTGACATCACATAAAGAAAGAAAAACGAGCAAAAATGGGGTTTTTATAGGCCAAATGAAGATACTGAAAAAACGAAGCGAATATTTCGAGAGGACAAACGCCTCTCTTCTTCAGCGCGAAACGAAACGATGTATCAATAAAAGCCAAAAATTAAAAGAATTAAAACCAACTACCTAACAACCATAAAAGCGAGTTATTCGCATTTTTTATAGACCGAAATATGGGCTCTCCATGGGTGCCCCCCTTTCTCCAATACAGGCTGATATTTTCATGGAAGACCTTGAAGAAAGGGCTATTTTGCAAAGTTCTTGTAAGCCTGAGTTTTGGGTTCGTTTTAAAGATGACATTTTTTATTTATGGGAGCATGGTGACGAGTCTCTGGGTTCTTTTCTTCACTTGCTCAACTCCTTGGATCCAAAACTGAAATTTACTCAGGAATCAGAGATAGAGAGGCGTCTTCCTTTCTTAGATGTTCTGGTGCACCGAAATGATTCATGTTTCGAGTTTAGTGTATATAGAAAACCCACACATAATGACCGTTACTTAAGTTATTCCTCCAATCATTCTCCTGCTGTGAAAAGAGGAGTTGTCACTTCTCTAGTTGATAGAGCATTGAAAGTTTGTTCAACACGTTTCTTGGATTTAGAACTCGACCACCTTAGAGATATTTTATTTGGGAATGGTTATCCAATTAGTTTAATAAATTCTGTAATTGCAAAACGCATTAAAAGATTATCAGATAGTTCCACAGAAAACACAAATCAAAGGGAAAATTCAGTTTATCTTGGTCTCCCATACATTAAAGGGATTTCAGACCACATTTCAAAAAATCTAAGGAAAAATAACATTTATACTTATTATAGACCCAGAAAAACTATCAGGTCCCAAATTTATCACGGAAAAGACCCTATCCCGATAGGTGAAAACTCCGGTGTCTACAGAATTCCTTGTTCGTGTGGTCTTTGGTATATTGGAAGAACTAATCAGCGACTAACAGATAGATTAACTCAGAACTCTAGTTCAATTAATAATACACTTAAAAAGCGGAAAAAAACAGAAAATTTTGACTCTGCCCTTGCAGAGCACATTTTTGAAAAACCAGACCATACTATTTTGTTTAATCAAGCTAGTCTTATTTCGAATGATAAAGGTATTGTCCAGCACTACAGAGAAGCTGTTGAAATTTATAAATACCAACATTTAGGTCTAGCTTTAAACAGAGATTCCGGTGATTTAAGAATAAACGAGTCATATTTCGGTTTTCTCAAAAGAGAAGCCGATACTTTAGTGATCCCTGAAATAAACCTTGAACCACTTTCCCGGTCATCTAATCAAACACGTGAACAACCCCTTAGGTCTCAAAGGGTGTCTGCAAGAAATGCCTTAATTAAAATCCGAAATCAAATGACATAGTTTTCCAATTTATTTAATTGCTGGTTCGTTTTGTTTTTCGAGTGAATGAATTGATTCCTTTCCTTTGTTCAGTTGTTCGCTAGTATCCGTCGATGGCAGTTCATATTTTTTGGATTTTGTGCAAATCGCGGATATTGGCGAATAACTCGCTTTTATGGTTGTTAGGTAGTTCGTTTTAATTCTTTTAATTTTTGGCTTTTATTGATACATCGTTTCGTTTCGCGCTGAAGAAGAGAGGCGTTTGTCCTCTCGAAATATTCGCTTCGTTTTTTCAGTATCTTCATTTTGCCTATAAAAACCCCATTTTTGCTCGTTTTTCTTTCTTTATGTGATTACAGTCTAATACAATCGAAAACTTTTCAGTTGAGGGTTTAGTGGGCCTGAAAGTCACCTTTTAAAGCAATTCACACATATCACCCACTCAACTAGAAAATAATCTGGAAATTCATGAAATTGATTTTCCTTTCTTTTAAGTCACTCCTGTAATATACTTACAGTATGGTTTGCAAGTTCATCCAAGGGAATAGGAGACTTCGTCGCAATGGGAACAGATGGCCTTTGTTTATCCATTTCAAGCTTTGTTTGATCACCTTTTGACTTATTTTTCTTCCCTTTCCTTGGTTTCAATAATTCAGTGAAAAAGTCTTCATCCAGGACTGTTTCAATTGCTACAGTTGAATATCCCACTACAAAAAACAAAACAAAAAATTCCTATTTTAAAATTACAGAGCAACAAAATAAAATAACATCTGTTTTCAAACTAAAAACTGTATCAACTTTTTAATTCTAGAGAATCCGAATTCTACAATGGATAACACCAAATTTCACCACAATAATGAAAACTTCATTCAACTTTAAATAGACATTTGTATCCAGAACAATAAGTGATCATATTCTAAGGGCTATCCCAACTAAAAGCCAAATATTTGATACAGAAGTCAGGGGAGATTACTTACACTTGTAATTTACAATGAACAAAAAATAAATGCAATGAAAGTCCCAAGAACTGGTGTAAAGTTTCAGAATAACTAGGCTAGCTAATTAATAACAATCAGCTCAGCTAAGGGTTCCAAAAGAGTGTCCATTGAGGGCTAGTCTGGACACAAGCAACAGTACCCATCTAGTAGCAAGACTAAACAGCAGTACCCATCTCAAAGTTCAAATGTGTAATCTCTGCAAACGTTATGGGACAGAGGGGAATATAGGCACCTGTTAAACATCCTAAAACAATGGGATGTGTAGAGAGATGCAAAGAATATGCTTTTACAGTCTGCAGAACAAAATCACAACAGATGTTACTTTCCCCATGAGCACTCCATGACCAAATGCTCCATTTTATTTGAGGTTTCTAACAAATGCCTGCATATTAAATAATTCTAAGTTGAGTTGAACATGATAAAAATATTTCATATAAATCTGAAGGATGGGCTGAGATGAAGAATACGTAACAAAACTAGTGTTGGATTTAGATAAGAATACTGAGTAATATTTAGACTCAAAAGGGAAATATAATTTCTCAGTTATCAGGAATTATGTCATCACAAACTGTTCCTCTAAAACTGGAGATGGGAAAAGTTAGACATCAGTATCTTGAGGGATGGTGGGAAGTGGTTGAAAAAGTAGGAAAAACAAAATACAAACTAAAAAATAGTTGCCAAAGCAATCTTGTCTTAGCTCATCATATAAGCTTGAAGAAAGAAGGCCTATAAAATCCTTAGGCATTTGAGGCTTCTTTGGATCAAAGTCTAAATAAAACTGAGCTCATTGAGAAGCTGAAAATAAGAATATACACACATACTCCAGAGGAGAAAATAGTGAAAATATTAGAAAGAATGCTGAATCATTTGTATCAAAAATTACTGACACACAGCACTACAGGTTTCAAACCTGCTAAACCCTGTCTTACAAATATTTTTAAAAAAAATTCAAGCAAAAATTTACACTTGGAATAATTAAATTATAGCTTCTTATGCTTTGCAACATATATCTCTAAAATCAGCATAAATAAACTGATGTTTTCAGAACTTTTACCACATAACTTAAATTCTCTTGAAAACTCAACTGAAACAAAGAAATGTAATTTTAGTAACAAAAAAGTCACTAAGCAGCCTACAAAAATAAAAAAGACTGGTTTGCAAGGAAGCATATTGGTCACACCAGTCATGGTGCCAATAGCAGTATACATTTTTAAACTGTTGAAATACAGTTTAGTAATGCTTAAAATCAAGAACTGATAAGCAATAGCATCACAAAAGTTAACAGCACCTTTTAATCCTTTGAATTTGATTTTTTCTTTAATGTTTTTAATCTGCTTTTTTTTTCCAAGCCATATTTTATTGGTTTGTTTTTCTTTGTGTGTGTGTGTGTGTGTGTGTGTGTGCTGCTTGTCCCAAAAGAGCAAATTTGTGGCATCTGGGCTTGTAAAAGAAATTTTCAGAAGTAGAACTTTCCTTATAACCTATGCACTGGTATATATTTTCTGAATTTTATTAAACTATGAGTTAACCTATGTTTATTTATAGTCAAAAACATGTTCTTTATAGTCTAGTATGATGCCTTAAAGTAACAGGAACATAATTTGGGTTAACAGTTTTGATTATGCTCTCTTCTGAACTAAACACTATAATTATCAAATTCTTACTTCTTTACATTAAAAGATATATACTTATTAGAATGCTGGAGTTGTTTCCAGTTTATACATATATATATATATATATATA
>JAQQPU010006552.1:1183-36453 GCA_029168905.1 Artemia sp. Kazakhstan ARC1039 | reverse complement strand
CCACCCTATATCAGTTAGTATGGGAGAGAGATCGTTCTTTACTGTAAATTACTAACAAACAGGAAAAACCCTACGGTTTCTCTTCTTTGAAATAGTAAGAGACGAACCTACAACAGCTGAACTAAGTCCAAAGTATGCAATGGTTTGTTATTCCAATGATCGTCTTTTAATGTAAAATTATTCCAATGATCGTCTTTTAATATAATTTTCAAACCAAATTAATTACTATGGCCTAGAATTTTTTCTTTATAATAATGAACAATATCAGTTTTTTATGTAAAATTTACTAACCTATACTATAGTTAAGTGGCCTATATAATATAGCATAGGCAAGAGGTTGTTGTTTATTATAATTAGTTACAAAAGATTTTTACCCAATTAATTTCCTTTAAAATGAGCTATTGAACAACTCTCTATGATGTTCCAGTGCCAAGCAATTTGTACAAAAGAAAAAAAAACAAAAAAAAAATAATATCCCGTTTAGGAAGAATGTTGTAGTAGCTGCCACTTTTCTGGATTTTCAAGCCAATATATTTCCCTTGCTGTTCAAGCCAAGGGACAGAAAGTTTCCTATATAGGGTTTCGGACAAGGCGGTTCTAATGGTGTACTTTTTGTTTTGACGTGACTCTTTTTTAGGAGCTATGGGTTTTTATATTTCTTAACATTGGACGTGATCGTCTGTTACTAGGTTGCTAGCTACCGCTGCAACCCTGATATTTTAGTTACAAAAGATTTTTAACCCAATTAATTTCCTTTAAAATGAGCCATTGAACAACTTTCTACAATGTTCCAGTGCCAAGCTATCTGTGGAAAAGAAAAAAAAAAGAAAAATGAAAGAAAAAATATGCCGTATAGACAGAATGTTTTAGCAGCTGCCACTTTTCTTGATTTTCAAGCCAATATATTTCCCATGCTGTTCAAGCCAAGGAACAGAAAGTTTTCTATACAGGGGTTTCAGACATGGCGGTTCTAATGGTGTACTTTTTGTTTTGATCTGACTTCTTTGTTAGGAGTTATGGGTTTTTATATTTCTTAACATTGGACGCGATCGTCTCTTACTAGGTTGCTAGCTACCGCTGCAACCCGAATATTATATTACAAACAGGAAAAAGACTACGGTTTTTTTCTTTGAAATAGTAAGTGACAAACCTGAAACGATCAAGTAGCTAACTAAGTCCAATGTATGAAATAAGTTTTTATTCCAATCATCGTCTTTTAATGTAATCAACAATAAAGTTCCCTGATACGCCGAATCTGATGGTGGGATTTTCATTAAGATTCTATGACTTTTAGGGGTGTTTTCCCCTTTTTCGAAAATAAGGCAAATTCTCTCATGCTCGTAACTTTTGAAGGGTATAACTAAATTGAATGAAATATAAATATGTAAAATCAGCATTAAAATCCAGTTCTTTTTATGTATCTATTGGTATTAAAATTCCGTTTTTTAGAGTTTCGGTTACTTTTGAGACGGGTTGCTCTTACTGTACAGTTCATCACCACGAACTTTTTGATGGTACCATTTATTCTGAACTATGTGAAGAGAATGAATAGCAACTGTCCACATTGAATTAGATTCATAAAACCGAACGATAGTAAGGAGGCATTTAATTTTGATCCCCATAATTGCGTGCAGCAGCTATGAACATTTGGTATTATTGAGACAGTGCGTGTTTCTGCAGCTAAATTTCCTTCCCGAATGTCCTATGATCAGTTTGTAAATCGATATTATCAGCTTGCTATAGGTCTTCGGAAGGCTGAGCCACGTAAAAGAAGTGAAACTGTTTTACTTAATCTCAGAGACGTTTCTGATGCGTATACGTTTGGACAGACGAAAGTATTTTCTCATGCAGGAAAGATTGTGCAATTGGGAAAATTGATAAAGGATCTCTTATGGAAAAGTAGTGTTATTATTCAAAAAAGTTGGTGAGGTTATCGTAAAAAAAACTTTATAGTCAACTTAAAAACGACCCTTTTCATCCAAGCTTGGGTCCATGGAAATTTTGCCCGTGCTAAGGTACTAGCTCTTCGACAAAATTAAGCTGCAATAAAAATCCCTTGCCACATTCATGGTTAGTTCTCTCGAAGAAAGTACAGTCGAATCCGCTCAAAGATTATACGTTTGCAAGTCTATAGTCGTAGCTTTTTATTCACACAGGCATTTTTGAGAAGAAAACAGACTGAAAAAGTAACAGTGATTCAGACAAATTAAAGAATGTGGCTAGTTGTTACAAATTACAGAAACACCAAAAAAAGTGAGCTGAGAACCAAAAATCTCCAGGATGAGAACAAATTGGATAGGGTCATAGCTTTGCAGATGCCTAAGCTGATTTAGAGAGAATCAGATGACAAAACAAAAGATGACCTTTGTGTACACGCAGCGGCAGCAATTGAAAGATTTAATTAATTTTTCCATGAATTTAAAAATCTAATTTTTCCATGAATTTAATTTAATATGCTTTCAAGTATAAGTGGACATTTTTCATGTATCGCAAGACAAATGTTGATATGAACTCATCTTTCTTGGCATGTCTTGTTCAAACTATGAAGTAAACTTTAAATCTTTATTATTGGTCACCCTTGAATATTTTTTTTTTTATATTCACAGCCACGTCTATACCAAATGTGTAGCGCATGATAACTCTTGTCATTAAAACTGCACTTGCATATTTTACACTTGAATGTATTTTCACCGGTGTGGGTTGTAATTTGTAGGGCAAGAGTATTCTTTTGACTAAAATTGTGCTGGCATACCTTATACTTGAATGGCTTTTCAACGATGTGGGTTCTCAAATGATGAGTGAGAATATTTTTCTGATTAAAACTTTGCTTGTATACGTCACACTTGAATGCTGCTACTTATCAATGTGGATTTTCACATGTCTAATGAGATTACTAGTATCGGAAAAACTCTTATTACATGTATTACACTTATATGGCTTTTCACTCGTGTGGGTTCTCGTGTGTATGGTAAGAGTACACTTGCAACTAAGACTTTTCTTGCATAAGTCAGAATTAAAGGGCTCTTCACCGGTGTGGGTTCTCAAATGTATGGCAAGATTATACTTGCGACTAAAACTTTGCTTTCATCCATCACACTTGAATGACTTCTCACCGATGTGGATCCTCACAAGGCGAATGAGATGAATATTTCGAGAAAAGCTCTTATTACATGTGTTGCACTTCTATGACTTTTCATTGGTGTGGGCTCTCATGTGTATGGCAAGAGTGTTCTTAAGATTGTTGCATATAGATCACTTCTCGTCATTTTGAAAAGATTTTTCATTCATCTGATTTGCTGCGTCCTCTTCATTTTTGTCAGGTATTTTCTCAAGCTGGTTAGTCAGCTTTTTTGTGGCTGGATTTCCATCCAAAATGTATACTGGTGAGATGTTTGGATTCAGTAGCTCAGTTTCATTACAGTCAGTTAGAAATAGATTGGACTGATTGGTTTCACCGGTATGGGTTCTCATGTGTTTGGCAATAGTGCTCATATTGACTAAAACTTTTCTTGCATACGTCACGCTTGAATGGCTTCTCACCAGAGTGGATCATTATGCTAATGAACACAGCGATGAACAGAGAGATTTAAAATTCATGAACTTCACCTCAACAGATGAAGAAATTGCTAAAAATGGTGTCAAGAGCTATTCAAGGCATCACGTAGTCATCTTCCATATCGTTAATCCGTTGAAATGGGTCTTAAAAAGGTTCACTTAAAATTAAGTTTAGATGTGAATGTATTCGGTAAAATACCCGTAAATAACAGAGTTAAAGAATCTACAGCGGGAGAAGATCTGGATCTTTTTCTATTGTCGCTGAAGAGAGCTGGCATCATTTATGAAGAAACAGAATAGTCTATTGATAGGGATCGTTTTAGCTACGAACAATTTTACGATTTTTACATAAAGCTGGTAAAAATTGAACAATGGACAATGGAAGCAAAGTTTGCAGATACACAATTCTTACGCTATCTGACCAGCAACAGATGTCTACCAATAAAAGTAAAAAACTACGAAATATTGGATGATATGACGAAGTCATTGAGTAACTATATCATAAACTCTTCCCATAATACTTATTTAAAGGGAAAGCAAGTATTTGGTGTGTCTTCATTAGAAATGTACGCACGTGCATTCTTGGCTGGTTGTCGCTGTGTTGAACTTGACCTATGGGACGGTGAAAACGGGCCTATTATAACACACAGTTGGACTCTGACAAAAAATATTCAATTAAGACCAAATTTAAAAACTATTTAAGAATATGCGTTCAAAACTTCTGAATACCCCATTATACTTTCCTTCGAAAACCACCTTAGCAAAAGACTGAACGGTATAACCCCCAATTATTGCCGAGAAATTTTCGGGGATGTGCTGCTACAAGAACCGATTCCTGGTTATCCACTGGAACCTGGGGTACCTCTACCCCCACTGTATGCACTGAAACACAAGATAATAAAAGATGAAAAAGTGGATGATTCTGAAATTTCAGCACTTGTAAACTACGTACAAGCGGTTCATTTCCCTTCTTTTCAGGATTCAGTAGAACAGAATATAAATTACCACATGTCTTTTCTTAAAGAAGAAGAAGACAATCGTTTAATATTGTTCCCCTGCTACAGGCGGATATACTTTCATGGCACACTTTCATCCATTGTGCTGTAGTAAGGTGTTCATTGATTTGATTTTTCCACAAAACTGTGTAAATACGGATAAATAGATTTTGATGAACGTATTCTAATGGCTATACTAACTTGACTATGCAAGTTAGCATAGCCAAGAGTTATTTTATCATTATAATGACGTCATATACACCACATACCTCTTTTTCTTTTCTCTGTTGCATCAGTTACTATGAGATAGACTTCGTTCCTTACTGTAAAAAATTTATTCTACTTTAAAAAATTATTTTATTTTTAATTAGAAAAATGACTAGATGTAGCAATTTCCTTTAAAATGAGCTATTATACAGCTCTCTATAATTTTCCAGTGCCCAGCTAGCTGAGGAGGAAGAAAAAGTGGAAATAAAAAAATATGCCGTTTGTGGAGAATAACGAGATTAAAGTCAATATTTTTGATTTTCAAGCCAATATATTTTCTTTGTTATTCAAGCCAAAGGGTGGTAAGTTTCCTTTATAGTGGTTTCGGACAAGGCGGTTCTAATAGTATACTTTTTGTTTTGATCTAAATCTTTTTCAGGAGCTATGGGTTACTTTAGTATTTACTATGGGGCGTGATCGTCTCTTACTAGGTTGCCAGCTACCGCTGCAACCCGGATCACTGTAAAATCGCTGCAAACCGGATACGACAACTCCTTCGATAAGAAGTGCCTGACTGAAGAAGAAAAAAACAATTTGTGCCCACATCGTTCTTTACTCAGGCAGTGCTAGCGCACTGCCTATGATAATAAACTGATTACACACTGGAAAAGCCTACGGTTTTTTCTTCTTTGAAATAGTAAGAGACGATTCTCAAATAATCAAGTAGCTAGCTAATTCCAATGTATGCAATTGTTTTTTATTCCAATGATAACTAGGTTTCAGCCATCTCTACAGACATGATACTGATGGAAATTACATAATCCCCATTTATGTTTCAGTTAACATGGGCAAGCTGGTTCTTTATTGTAATCCCTTGCTATTCAAACCAAATAACAGAAAGTTTCCTATACAGAGGTTTCGGACAAGGCGGTTCTAATGGTGTACTTTTTGTTTTAATCTGACGGGTTTTTATATTTCTTAACATTGGACGTGATCGTCTCTTACTAGGTTGCTAGCTACCACTGCAACCCGGATTATCTCATTAACATTTTTTAAGACTTGTATCAAGTATCAATAAACTAACAAAAAATTAAACTAATTTTTTAATTTTCAGTTATTTAGTTAGTTTTTATTCTCAGTAATTATTCTACTAATCATTTCAGTTGACACACACCTATACACGGTTTTCAGTTACTATTGGTTAGAATTCGCTCTTTATTGTAATTTGCATGTCTATAAACTTCATCATTATAATAACGCTGTTTGTCACTATCAATTTTCGCATTTCTATAAACTTCATCATTATAATAACGCTGTTTGTCACTATCAATTTTCGCATGTCTATAAACTTCATCTTTATGATAACGCTGTTTGTCACTATCAATTTTCGCATCTCGATACGCCTTGTCGGTTGAATACCTTTGCTTTTCTCTTTTCAAGATGTTGTATCTGTTTTTTGTACAGTATTGTTTTTTAAATTACGTATAACTCGCTTAGAAGGCATCTTATTAAAAAATAAGAAATAATATTCTTATCTAATTAACACTTCTTAAGACTCGTATCGAGTACCCATAACCTAACAAAAAATAAATCTAATTTTTAAATTTTCAGGTATTTTGTTAGTTTGAATGAAAAGATTAAAATTATTGCTCAGATATCATAAATATTTTTGCAGTTTACATAATAACTTTAGAGATTCTAAACTGAAAAATAAAATATATTAAAAAATTGAATTTTTTGGTCTGAAAATACATAGTAAATCCCACATCGGATAGTTAGAACCTAACCAAGAATAAAACTAATTTTAACATTTTAAGGAATTTTTCTAGCTTGAATTGAAATATTCAAACTATTGCTCGGATACCATTTATATTTTTGCAGTTTACACAAGCTTCAAAGAACGCACAGGCTGATCTTTGTAAATTGAGAAAAATTTTACCAATCTTTTACCAATCAATTAGATTAAAATTATCTCTGAAAGAATGGATTTTGTTGAAAAGTCAGCTAGAGATGCTTTCGCGAAACTTTATAGTAATATCCAAAAGAAATGTTGCATGTTTAGTGAAAAGCTTCCAAGGTATGGACCGGTAACTGTGGAACAGTTTACAGATGTAATGGGATATCTTATTCATCACTGTGAATATATGGAGGCATAATTGTCCTTTACTTAGTTTCAGCTTAAATTCGATGATCGAGCCTTTTTGTATTAACTATATCCAACGACTATGACGTCATTGATCAATATTGTATGTAAAAAATTAAGTTTTTCGTAAAAAATAATTAATTTAAAAAAAATAAGTACAAATAGCACTAGATCTAGAGATTTCCTATAAAATGAGCAATTGAAAAACTCTCTACGATGTTCCAGTGCCAAGCTATCTGTGGAAAAGAAGAAGAAGAAGAAGAAAGAAAAAAATATCCCGTTTGTGGAGAATAACGTGGTTAAAGGCAATTTTCTTGATTTTCAAGCCGACATATTTTCTTTGTTATTCAAGCCAAAGGGCGGTAAGTTTCTTTTATAGGGGCTTCGGACAAGGCGGTTCTAATGGTGTACTTTTTATTTTGATCTGAGTCTTTTTTTAGGAGTTAGGGGTTTTTATATTTCTTAACATTGGACGTGATCGTCTCTTACTAGGTTTCTAGCTACCGCTGCAACACGGATCTTTACTATAATATTATAATTACTTTTGATGATTCCTTAAGAAACATTCATCATCTATACAGTGATTCCTTATAATATGTCAGTTACTATGGATAGTTTTTTCTTTAATGCAAAATGTTTAGGATACAAAAGGTGAGGGAAGATTTCCCCTTTGATAATTTTTGTACGCTTAACTAGAGTTAGATAAAAAAAAAGAAGTACACTATTAGAACCGCCTTGTCCAATACCTCTATATAGCAAATTTATTTTAAATTGATAAGAAATAATGACGTGTCTGAACAATAATTTTAATCTTACAAACACAACTATATTTGAATTTTAATCTTTTACATAAAATTAGAAAACACCCAAAAATTTTAAATTTAGTTTTATTTTTATTCGTTACATTAAGTAACTAACTGTAACCCATAGTAACTGAAGTAAAAAAAATAATCGTCATATACATGATTATTTTAGCTCTCGCTGCAACCTAGTAAAAGATGAACCAGAGTAACCAAAAGTTTAAAAACACGTTTTGAAAATCCGGGTTCCGTTCGTAGTAGTAACAAAAAGTACATCTTTTTCACTTTCTTTTTGTCATTTTTAATTTTCTTTTGCTTTTCTAGGGTTCAATGCTTAGGACGCTTTGATAAGTTTATGACCAAAATCTACTGTTTATGCTTGAACGCCATTATACGCCACTACAGTCTTCTGGCTACATTGTTAGCACTTTGATGGAAATATAGAATTCATCAAATAAATGGAATAATAAAAAGGATATATATTAATAAAATTAAAGTAAGCAATAATTTTTTGAATAAAATCTCACTCTTTATCAGATTAATGTATTTCGGACTATTTTTTATTACTATGGAAAGTTACTTTTAGGTTGCAGCCATTAACTTTTTTCGAGCATAATTACATACAGGGAAAAGCCTATGGCTTTTTCTTAGGTGGAATGGTATAAGACAAACCGAATAAAAATGAGGCAGGGAAGTTGGTCATATATAGCACCATATCCCAAAGGAGCAAGAATCATTCCCTAGGAAAGGGTTCTCGTTGACGAACTTGGTGCTCTTTATAGATATAACCTCAAGGTATCCGTTCTTTTGTTCATTCTTTTAAATAGAAGCAAATGGTCACAATCATTAGAACTAAATAAGCTAAATTAACTAGAAAACCAGCGTATTCAGCCTCTTTAGCTTGAGTTATTTTGATTTCAGCTGCTTCGAGCGGAACCTCAGCATCAGTGCTTTTTGGTATTGGCAATGCTTTCTTAGACCTTTTTTGTATAGAAGCTTCTCCAGCCTCATTCTTCTTTGCTATCTCCTTGGCCGCAACATCATCAGCTGCGGTTATTTGTATTTCATCTGGTTAAACAGATAAAGCCTGACAGCAATTAAAAAAGAAATTATCAACAGAAAAAAACTAAATATAATAATAGACACTTTGAAAAAACAAAAGCAGGCAAATGAACGAACCAAGTACTTTTTAGCTCCTCCTTTTTTAAATTTCTTTCAAAAATAGATCAGCTGAGATATTTTGTCTCATATACCGATTCTATTCAGCTTTTACAGACAATATATTTTTGCAATTGCTGTTAAATTAAAATTTTCTGTTAAATTAAACACAGTTTTATTTTCTTATTCCAGCTTTTAATGTCATTTACCACTAGATCTTTGAATTCGCTTGTTTTCGTAGATCTTAATTCAACCATTGAAGAAAAAGAAAAACCAAACTAACTCAAAAATTTTCAGGTATTTTTTAGGTTTGAATTACAAAATTAAAGTTATTACTCAGACACCATAAATGTTTTTGCAGTTTGCAGCTTAGACCTTGACTAGATATTTACCTGATTACAAATATACAAAATCCTACGGATTTTTATTCTTTGGAATAGTAAGAGACGAACCTCAAAGAATCAGGCAGGTTTTATTTCATCTTTCACTTCAAAGTTATTATTGTCTCCTGAAACCTAACTTTTTGGCTCAACTTCAAAAGTGCGTATCTTTGTGCTATATTTCTGTAGAAAAAAAATCACTTTTTTTAGTTTTCAGTTCAGATCGCTATGGTTAGCTGTTAACTGCAAAAATCTTTACGGTGTCTGAGCAATAATATTAATTTCTTAATTCAAACTAGAAAAGCACCAGAAGATTTAAAAATTGGTTAAGTTTTTTTTTCGATTTAACCAACAAAAGTTGTATTTCATTTCTCACTTCAAAGCTATACGTGTCTCCTGGAACTAATTTTTTTGGGGCTAAGCTCATTAAGTGCGTATATTTTTGCGATATTTCCGTGCAAAAGAGATTCAATTTTATATTTTACTTTTCAGCTCAGAACCGCTAGGCTTATAATGTAAACAAATAATTATTTATGGTGTCTGAGCAAGAATTTTAATTTTTACTTCAAACTTTACCATAAATATTACTAAGTTGCTAGCTACCGCTGCAACCCAGACTAGCTACTGCTGCAAATCATATCTTTACTAGACAACTAATCATTTATAAATGGGCAATAGTTTTTTCTTAATTCTAACCTTTATATGAGATGCTTAAGTTACTATGGGAAAGAGTTTGTTCTTTATTATAATCAGCCCACAATAGTGCTCAATATGAGTAGCCTTTTCAGGTTGTGGCCTATATTAGTAATCAGCTGCAAAAAAAAGATGAAAAGATGTCAAAAATTACTACTTTTTCGCTGACTATTCCAAGGAAATTATCAAGGTGTACCAAGCTGTTTAAATGTTAAGATAAAATAAACTCATTTAAAATTTTTTAGTAATGTATCTGAAATTATTGCTAAGACATCCTAAATATTTTTGCAATATACAAAGTTTTGTAGTTTTTCATCATACCCTCTGCTTTATCATAATATAAATACTGTGATGATTCTTAAACACAATTTGTTCCTTACTAGATTTCAGCTGTATCCACTGAAGCTTACATAGTCCCCATCTATAATAATCTCTCTCTATTATGTAACAATGGGACGTGATCGTCTCTTACTATTGTTATTTTTATCTACAAAAAGCTCTAGATGGGGCAATTCCCTTTCAAATGAGCCATTGAACGGCCCTATTATTTTCTAGTGGAGAAAATAATAGGAGAAAGATAATACGGAAAAAAGATAACGTTGACGCAGAATAACGTAGTTAAAGAAAATTTTCTTGTTTTTCAAGCCAACATATTTTCTTTGTTGTTCAAGCCAAGAAACTAAGATTCTAATAGTGTACTTTGAATTTCAATCTGACACTATTTATTATGAGTTATGAGCTATTTTTTTTCTTAATATTGGACGTGATCGTCTCTTACTAGGTTACAAGCTATCGCTGCAAGCCTGACCCCTTATTACAAACAGGAAAAAGCCTACAGATTTCTTCCTATTCCTTCCTTGGACTATTAAGAGACAGGCCTTAGAGAATCAGCCAGCTAACTAAGTCTAATATATGCTATGGTTTGTATTTCTAATGATCGTCTCTTATTATAATAACCAATGCCCGGTTAGATCAAGAGGAAAAAAATGGAAAGAAAGAAAACAGAGACCGTTTATACAGAATATCGTGGTTCCAGCCACTTTTCTTGATTTGTGAGCCAATATTATATCATTGTTGTTCAAACTAAGGGACTGTAAGTTTACTGTATAGGCTTTTCGGACAATGCGATTCTAATAGTGTACATCTTGTTTGGGTCTGACTCTAGTCTTTGGAGATATGTGTTATTTTAATTTTTACTATGGGGCGTGATCGTCTCTTACCGGGTTGCTAGCAACCTGTCGAGTAGTTAGAACAAAGCAAAAAACAAAAACCAATTTTAAAATTTTCAAGTAATTTTTCAGTTTTAATTAAAAAACAGATATTATTGCTCAGACATCTTAAATATGTTTGCAGTTTACACAATAGCTTTAGTGATCCTGAACTGAAAATTAAAATATAAAAATATTTTTTTAATGGAAATGTATATTGAATGATGCTTCGGGTAGTTAGAACCTAGTGCATACGCGCAGTTAGAAGTGCATTTGAAAGTCCAACGGCCTCGTAGAAGAAACCTTAACAGTCAAGGACTGCCCGATGCACTTAGCATCTACGACTCTTTCACACCCCACGAACAAACTGACGTCATAATCTAGCGGTATGCCTTTAACTCATCCAAAGAGTTTTCGCTCTTGAAGTTTTGCATCGCACTTCAGAACATTAGATACCGCATCACAAAAGTCCTTTGCAGCAACTGGGTCAATCTGCATTAAAAGTTTATTGCTCGACGGCTTGATAGAATGAACGGCTTGGTGTCCCTTGATTTGGTCAATGGCATCGCGACGTTTCACAGGATTGTTAAGTTCGGGAGAAATTCCAGAGATTACTACAGTAGTATTGGATGTGTTTACATTCAGGTTAAACGAGGCGCTGGGCATGAAGCGAAAATTCATATCATAAGATGTCACTTTTTTGTGGTCTAGGGCTTGGTCTAGGGAGCTAATCTTACTGACCAACCTGGAGTAAGCTACTACGGGAATAACCGGCACTTCAGTAGGTAAGACAATGACAAAAATAGGCAGCAGGGAATTATCAGAGTCACATTAACGCAGTATTTTCAAAATATCTTTCAAATTTCTCCACGAAGCTAGGTCACCCTGCCGCTTTGGAACAGCTTTATTCGGATCTGCGTTTCCCCAAAACTCCACTTTGGCATCTTTAATGACTTCATCATCAAAAAATGATTGATTAATGATCGTCACGTCATCGATTCCTTCACGAAAATTTAATTGGCGAAAATTCAGAACAGGCGAATATGCGTATTCCACTAACATCTTGCTTACGTCACAGCAATAATAACTGCAATGCCAATTCAAAGTCAAAAACAGTCCATAGATATAGCCAGGTCAAAATCCAAACAATTGATCCTTATGCGCAATTATTATTATTATTATTTTATTACCCATTATTAAACATACAAAAGGTTGTAAATTGAGTACAAGAAAAGAAAAAAAAAGTAACATCAAATAAAAACAAAATATCCGAAGAAAACTCAACTACAGAAAAACAAGATTAAGAACATTCCTACGACAAACAAAAAAGACAAATTGAAGTTATTGCAACATATAATGAAGAGAGGCTTGGTTCAAACGCCTTTGCAATTCGAACACGGAGGTTCAGTACAGTTATAAGTGGGTCGGCTATACCACACTTCAGAGATATATTCGAATTCCTCATCCAAACTGGAAGACGAAGCAGATACTTGCCATATCTGTAGAAAATAGACCGAATATTGCAGCGATCAGACGAAGTAAATATTTTCCAAAACGGAGATAGGGCTATCACATGTGGCAAAACAAAAGCATTATACACCCTTGCAAGTAGCAAACGGTTAAAGTGGCACTTCATTGAAACGAGAATTCCATAAGCTCTGCGTGTCTTTACAGCGAACAACGAAACAAGGCAATCGCGGGTTTCTTTAAGATCGCTAAAAATTGGAAGGCCGAGGTACATAATCTTAGACGAAGACTTAATCGTATAAATACCGAAAATAACATCAACTGGTACACTATCTTTAACGCGGCTATTAAATACGAGAACTTCACTCTTCTGGGGATTGAAAGAAAGACCTATTTTACCATACTCCTTACTCAAAACACGGAAAGTCTCTTCGATGCCTATAAGTGTTCTACTCGCGTTGAAAATGTCGTCGGCATAATCAATCAGCGAAACATTGAGACCTCTAAAGATACATGTAGACTGAACTGGTTCTTGCGATGAAATAATACTATTATTGAAAAGTGGTGGTGAAGTAAGTGCTCCTTGGCATATTCCCTTCTCTACGGGTATAAGACTAGAAGATAGGGTTAAAGCATTAACACAAGGTACATTTACACGCGCTTTTAAATTACTATACATATTCCTCAGTGCGCGTATAATAGACTTATCCACGCCACATTTCCAGGCCGACAACAATATCTGAGGGTGCAAACCAGAGTCAAACGCGCGGTTGACATCGTGACTGGCAAAATACAAAGTCTCATTTGAGTCATCGGCGTCAATCAACAAATTAGCAATCAAATAATGAGCGTGTTCTCTACTCATTTTCTTCTTGAAACCAAATTGGTTACCCGGCGTGTTACAAATAGCACTAAGCCTATTTACAACAAGCAATTCAAATAACTTGCACAGTATAGGCGCGACAGTTATCGGGCAGTAAGAAGAACACTGCCCCCCGTCTTTTCCCTTCTTTAATACAGGAGTAATTACCCCCGTGCAGAATAGGTCTGGAACAACCCCAGCATTAAAACTCATTTGGTACAGGAGACAAAGGTGCTCGACAAGATTCTGACTTACCGCTTGCAGATGCAATCCGCACAGGTTATCTACCTTCATATCTACCTACAGGTTATCTTTCTTCAGTTTCGAGAGTGCCTCACTGACTGACGACTTAGAAACAATAAAACCAACTTCCCGTTCACATTCCGCAAGACTCGCATCTAGCTCAATAGAAAATTTATTTTCCGGATCAGTATTAGGCGATGAGAACTCATGCGTAAAATATTTAACCCACTCACTCTCACTTGGCAGAACATCAACTGATTCTTTACGTTTCTTCTTTTTTAGGAATTTCCACATGCGATCGGGTTCTTGCTTTATATATTTACTATCACATTCAGTAATCATAGCACGATGTAAAGCGAGGGTTTTTGCAAATCTTCGCTTAGTATATAATCGGATGGAGTTCACTATACCATGCTTTGGTCGGTCATTATCTATCCACATTCTTAACCAGAAATTCGTGTCCGCACATGCATTTACCAGATCCAAATTATCGGACCAGTGGGGTATTTCCGAGCCAATCCGAACACGACAAATCGGTACTGCAGCCTTTCCGCACACTGCAAGGCATGAACTATTTCGCTACTGTATATATTGATCAGTACTTGTTTATCACTTGCTGCAACTGAAGAAGATTTATGAAGTAGATTGTAAGGGACGCGAATTCTTGCTAAAATATCGTCACATACCTTCTGGTACAAAGGGGTATTAATTTTATCCCACATAACTTTCTGGTGCCATTTTCTTCCACTGGGTAGATCAGGGTTGTAGTTCGAAGATGTACTAGGTAGGAAAACATAACTAACTGGTAAGTGGTCAAATGCGCTGATAGACATATCCACATGTGACTGGCAAAGGGGAACTGGTTGATGAGAACACATTATAAAATCAAGAGATGAAGTTGCCCCAGAGTTATGTACTTACGTGAAATCGAGATCATTTTCTATTATATTTAGACCAGCGCATGTAGTCGAGAGTACTTGGGATCTAGGGCTTTCCGGATTCAACAAATCACAATTCATATCTCTGGCAACAATGTACGACAAATCTTGGGTGCGACAAATTGCAATAGTGTTTGCTAATTTCCGACAAGCACAAACGAACTTGGAAACTCCGCAAATGCAAAAGTCTCCGGGATAACAACTTCGGGAAAACGAAAGTATAATCTCTCCAGGAAAACAACTTCACCGCACGAGAGCTAAATAATATTTTTCTGGTGATTTCCCTGCGAGAAAAGTATTTGAGCATTTGAGGCTGTCTACCTAGTCCCCGCAATTTAAGGGGAAAGCCCAGCGGGTACCACGGCTCTTGCTAACAATTCTCCACCCCTCTTCTGCTTACTTTTCTTTCCCCACCTCAATCGCAGCGTAATTGCCTACAAATGTCGTATGTCCAATTTGATTCAATTTGATCTTAATTGTGAACTTTTATATTTATAGGTCGCTGAATCAATTAAGTTCTTATTAGTGAGATACTAAATCTAAAAACAGGTGCTTACACTCTGAACACTGGTAATGAAAATTTACTGTCCTGAGGGAATTTGTTATAGACAGCAAAACGATAATCTGATTATGTAAATAAATCCAAACTGAAAGTCCACAGGGAATTTTCACAGCTTTAGCAGGGTTACATCCGAAAAAATTTCCCAGAAATAATTTTATTATCTGAAAATTTTGTACTCAACAAAAACATCTTGCAAACATAAGCGAACAAATATTTAAAAGACCCCGACTCTAAAACTAAGAGCAAAATGATTAATATTTAACCTATTTCTTAAATATTTTATTCATTTCCTTATTCTGTTTATCAAGTTTCCAGCTAGCCTTTGACACTTTGTCATCTAATGTTTCAATCAATGCATTTTGCTGATCCAATTCATCCTGAAGACCAATACCAAGCCCCTTTAATCTTGACAGCGCAGAACTCATCCCACCGAGATGGTTTTCGAGCTGTTCATCAACAGACCTTGGAGAATCAAAAGTTTGGCTTCTTGAGTCCAGCAATTCGTTGCGCCGAAGAACAGAAGGATCTCTAGAGTCTCTATTGCTGTCAATTTTCTGTGGTTGGAAGCTGGTTCTTACAGATGAGTGACTTTGGCTGCTTTTAATTTCAACAGTAGGATTGCCTGCATCAATTGGTTTTCGAAAATAATTTCTTATACTACTGAATGTACTCTTTATATTTTGTATGTGTCGGTCGGAGACTCTCAGTTCCTGGCTCATTTTATCTAGTCTATCATTAGTCCTGTCTAGTTTCTCTCGTTGTCTCAAAAGTTCCTCAGCTGTTTGAGCTCCAACACTTTCAGATTCATTGAGAATTTTTAAAGAGTTGTAAATAGAATTGAGAGTTCTCTGCTCTTCTTCCTGCTTTTTCTCCAAAAGAGTCTGGATTTTACCATCCTGCTTTAATGCCTCTTGATCCTTTGTCCATGGTCTATTAGGTGCAGTTTTAAGAAAGCTTAGTTCATCTGTGTACTCTTCATCACTGAAAGGATTCTTGGGTCTTGAGAATTTCTTGTCTATCGGTTCCTCATGGTAACACTTTCTAGACATATTGTATCCAACAATACTTAATTTCTTGACGTGTACCAGCAACAACATATGGGTTTATGTCAGCAAATTATGTCACAAATGGTTGTCTTTTAATTTGAACATTGAATGAAGTGTCGGGTATTTGGAAACTAACAACAAATAAAACTAATTTTAATATTTTCAGGTATTTTCTAGTTTTGATTAGAAAATTTAAGTTATTGCCCTAGACACCATAAATATTTTTGCAGTTTACATAATAACTTTGGCGATCCTGAACTTAGAACTAAAATAAAATAAAATTATCTTGTCAAAGATGAACGTGCATAAATATTGCATTTACTTATTATGTCATATACGGTTAATACATGATTGTAATGTCGTTCATCAAGCTTCTACACAAAAATGCCGTTTTTTTTAGTCAAAATTGATTCTATTTTAAAAACTATTTTTTTTTTACAAAAGGCACTGGATGTAGAAATTTCTTTCAAAATGAGCCATTACACAGCTCTCTATGATTTTCCAGTGCCCAGCTTGCTGAAGAGGAAAAAAAGGAAAGAAAAAAGCATGCTTTATTTGCAGACTATATTGGTTTTAGCCACTTTCCTTGATTTGCATGCCAATTTTACCTGTTGTTCAAGCCAAGTGACAAGTAAGTTTTTTATATAGAGGTTTTGGACAAGAAGAGTCTAATAGTGTCCTTCTTGTTTTTATCTGACTGTATTTTTGGGAGCTATGTGTTACTTTAGTTTATACTATGGAATGTGGAAGTTTCTTACTATGTTGCTAGCTACCGCTACCCAAATAGAAGATGATCGTACGTCGTAAAAAGCAAGATATGATTCCTTATCCATTTTGACTAGTTGATAAAACATGAGTAACTGCTAGCAAATGAAAACGCTCTTTATAATGTTAATTGTTACGTGGTATATATTCTAGCTGACCAATCAGGGCCTGAATGCGTTGCATTCTCTAAAAGCTGTCAATTTTCTTAGAGAGTTTATTAACTTTTGAGACTAAAGTATCCGAGACTACCTCCCCGATTGCTGGGGTTTCAGAAGGCGAGTTGATTTCAAAAGTGGGAATATGCAGATTATCTTTTGTCTCCTGATTTAATTGTTTACAATTTATTCTTTTGTCAAATGCACTATTTCGCATTTTTTGCAAAATAGTAGCAAAGTCAATGGGTAAAAGAATAAATAGAGATAGTGAAACCCTAAATTTTTTAAAAATTCAAACCCTTCAAACTTATGGTTAGCAGATACTTCAGTTTCTGACAAAATGATGTGCACATCAATGTTGAAAATCAATAGATATGTAGACGTTCTCCCGTCTGCTTCTTCTGACTTTAATGCAACTATCCATTCATCATTTGTTCCTGGGCTGAATTTTAGACTCGAAAACCCCCGAGTTGGAGTTATTTTCCCCAAAAGACACTCCCTATCGAAACACCGCCTGCCAAGCATTGTTTCTGAACGCGTCCCTAACTTGTCACCCATCCCTTGTTTAACCTCCAGATATGAAAAAAACCTTTGTCCCCTTCATTACTGATCAAATAGACCCCCCTTTTTTTCTTTTTTTTACTGGTGATACCCATGCTTGTGTCCGTTTGGTGCTTCCGATTCCTCTCTTTTTTATATACTCTCTTTTAAACCCTTTTAACACTATTTTTATCTCATTTTTTTGGTTTTGTTTTAGTTTGAGCCTTTTTAAATTTCTTACATTTGACACTTTTTGTTTTTTAGACTAATGAATGTCTTTGCCTTTCTGATATTGTTGTTTTCGGCATTGTTCAGTCAGTTTTTTATTTGCTGTGCTATTTCTATGTTTTTTTTATTATATGACCCCGAAATGCAAATTCGGCCCTTCGAGGCTTGTGATAGTCATTTTTTGAAATAAATGTCTTATCTTATCTCAACCAGTTTCTATGATTTCTTCAAGAAGATCAACTTTGGCAGAAGTAGAACCAATTGTAGAAACAATTCCCGAAAATAGGACACCATGTGGCTTTTACTGAAAAGTCAGTCCACATTAGTGCTCAATATGAGTAGCCTTTTAAGGTTGTGGCCTATATTAGTAATCAGCTGCAAAAAAAAGATGAAAAGATGTCAAAAATTACTACTTTTTCGCTGACTATTTCAAGGAAATTATCAAGGTGTACCAAGCTGTTTAAATGTTAAGATAAAATAAACTCATTTAAAAATTTTTAGTAATGTATCTGAAATTGTTGCTAAGACATCCTAAATATTTTTGCAATATACAAAGTTTTGCAGTTTTTCATCATACCCTCTGCTTTATCATAATATAAATACTGTGATGATTCTTCAACATAATTTGTTCCTTACTAGATTTCAGCTGTATCCACTGAAGCTTACATGGTCCCCATTTATTATAATCTCTCTCTATTATGTAACAATGGGACGTGATCGTCTCTTACTATTGTTATTTTTATCTACAAAAAGCTCTAGATGTGGCAATTCCCTTTGAAATGAGCCATTGAACAGCCCTATTATTTTCTAGTGCCCAGCTAGCCGAGGAGAAAGATAATACGGAAAAAAGATAACGTTGACGCAGAATAGCGTAGTTAAAGCAAATTTTCTTGTTTTTCAAGCCAAGAAACTAAGATTCTAATAGTGTTCTTTGAATTTCAATCTGACACTATTTATTATGAGTTATGAGCTATTTTATTTCTTAATATTGGACGTGATTGTCTCTTACTAGGTTACAAGCTATCGCTGCAAGCCTGACCCCTGATTACAAACAGAAAAAAACTTACAGATTCCTTCCTATTCCTTCCTTGGACTATTAAGAGACAGGCCTTAGAGAATCAGCCAGCTAACTAAGTCTAATATATGCTATGGTTTGTATTTCTAATGATCGTCTCTTATTATAATGATCTGACTCTTTTTTTAGGAGTTGGGGGGTTTTATATTTCTTAACATTGGCGGTGATCGTTTCTTACTAGGTTGCTAGCTACCGCTGCAACCCTGATATGGGCGAGAGATCGTTCTTTACTGTAATTAAAGGTAGAACTCTTTCTAATTGATTACAAACAGGAAAAAGCCTACGGCTTTTCTTCTTTGAAATAGTAAGAGACTAGCCTCAAACAATAAAGTAGCTAACTAAATCAAATGTATTTATTGGGTTTTTATTCCAATGACCGTCTTTTAGTGGAAAATTTTAATATATTGACCTTAAATATTATAACTGTACTAGCCTATACTATAGCCTATACTATAAAATTTAGTATAGGCAAGAGGTCGTTCTTTATTATAATAGTACTGTTTTTTTAACTTGCGTGCAGCTTGCTTGATTGAAACCATTATGAAATTATGAATGAGAACATTTACAGTTCTGACGCTTCTTATATAGTAATTATGACGTCACGGCGTAATGATTTTATTTCATGATGACGTAATAGCGCAATGATATTATTTCATGACGTCTTCAGAAACAGCAATATAATTTCGTGTTTTTCTATTCACGTCATAGCTCTAATATAAAACTATGACGACATTCATTATTTATCTAGTAGGGTTTCAGACAAGGTAATTCTAATGATGTACTTTTGTTTTGATTTGACTCTATTTTTAGGAGTTTTGTTATATTTCTTATCATTGGACTGATCGTCTCTTACTAGATTGCTAGCTACTGCTGCAACCCAGATTCACATATATAGTTATTTATGAGAGGCAGCCTGGACGAGTGGTCCAAGGCACTGGTGTTAGCCACCAGTCTCTTCGGAGGCGTGGGTTCAAATCTTACCGCTGGTATACGATTATGCTTGAAAGACTGCAGTGTGAAAAGACATCAAAAATGCAGTTTTTGGTGGAAAAATTTATTCTCTTTTAGAAATAATTTATTTTAGTTACAAAAGGTTTTTAACCCAATTAATTTCGTTTAAAATGAGCTATTGAACAACCCTCTACGATGTTCCAGTGCCAAACTATCTGTGGAAAAGAAAAAAAGAAAAAAATATCACGTTTAGGCAGAATGTTGTAGTAGCTGCCACTTTTCTTGATTTTCAAGCCAATATATTTCCCTTGCTGTTCAAGCCAAGGGACAGAAAGTTTCCTATACAGGGGTTTCGGACAAGGCGGTTCTAATGGTGTACTTTTTGTTTTGATCTGACTCCTTTGTTAGGAACTATTGGTTTTTATATTTCTTAACATTGGACGTGATCGTCTCTTACTAGGTTGCTAGCTACCGCTGCAACCCGGATTTGACTTTATTTTTAGGAGCTTTGTTATATTTCTTAGCATTGGACTGATCGTCTCTTACTAGATTGCTAGCTACTGCCGCAACCCAGATTCACATATATATTTATTTATGAGAGGCAACCTGACCGAGTGGTCCAAGGCACTGGTGTTAGCCACCAGTCTCTTCGGAGGCGTGGGTTCAAATCTTACCGCTGTTATACGATTATGTTTGAAAGACTGCAGTGTGAAAAGACATCGAAAATGCAGTTTTTGGTGGAAAAATTTATTCTCTTTTAGAAATAATTTATTTTAGTTACAAAAGGTTTTTAACCCAATTAATTTTCTTTAAAATGAGCTATTGAACAACCCTCTACGATGTTCCAGTGCCAAGCTATCTCTGGATACAAAAGAAAAGAGAAAAAAATATCCCGTTTGTGGAGAATAACGTGGTAAAAGTCAATTTGCTTGATTTTCAAGCCAATATATTTTCTTTGTTATTCAAGCCAAAGGGCGGTAAGTTTCCTTTATAGAGGTTTCAGACAAGGCGGTTCTAATGGTGTACTTTTTGTTTTGATCTGATTCCATTCTTAGGAACTATGGGTTTTTATATTTCTTAACATTGGACGTGATCGTCTCTTACTAGGTTGCTAGCTACCGCTGCAACCCGGATATGGACGAGAGATCGTTCTTTACTGTAATTATATTTCTTAGCATTGGACTGATCGTCTCTTACTAGATTGGTAGCTACTGCTGCAACCCAGATTCACATATATAGTTATTTATGAGAGGCAGCCTGGACGAGTGGTCCAAGGCACTGGTGTTAGCCACCAGTCTCTTCGGAGGCGTGGGTTCAAATCTTACCGCTGGTATACGATTATGTTTGAAAGACTGCAGTGTGAAAAGACATCGAAAATGCAGTTTTTGGTGGAAAAATTTATTCTCTTTTAAAAATAATTTATTTTAGTTACTATAGATTTTTAACCCAATTAATTTCCTTTAAAATGAGCTATTGAACAACCCTCTACGATGTTCCAGTGCCAAGCAATCTCTGGATACAAAAAAAAAGAAAAGAGAAAAAAATATCCCGTTTGGGGAGAATAACGTGGTTAAAGTCAATTTTCTTGATTTTCAAGCCAATATATTTCCCTTGCTGCTCAAGCCAAGGGACAGAAAGTTTCCTATACAGGGGTTTCGGACAAGGCGGTTCTAATGGTGTACTTTTTGTTTTGATCTGACTCCTTTGTTAGGAACTATGGGTTTTTATATTTCTTAACATTGGACGTGATCGTCTCTTACTAGGTTGCTAGCTACCGCTGCAACCCGGATAAAAAACTATATCAATCCCTTGTGTAATACCGATGCAACACCAAATACAAACAGAAAAAAGCCTACAGCTTTTTCTTCTTTGGAAAAGTAAGAGACAAACCTCAAAGAATCAGGAAGCTAACTAAGTCCATTGTTTGTTCTATAAAAATAATATTCATTAATCAGATATTTTGATATATTTTGCATGGTGTAGTGGTTGGGATAGCTGGCTCTCACCCAGATGGCTATAGTTCGTTTCCCGGTACGGTCATACACTGTGATACAGTTAATGCTCGGTCTCACTTAGATGGGTCTTGGTAAGTGGCCGCAGCCCAGGTAACGAAGCGTGTCTCCAGGTGGCAGATAGGGGAACTTCCTTTAGATAATCCAAGGTCAATACCAAAGGTCGTCCCGGAGGATACCTTCGAATATTCAACAAGAAGGCACGGACCTTGTGACGTTTAATATAACAAGAAGAAAAATACAAAAAAAGTGTGAGGTTGTGTGAGTGTGTAGAGGTGTAAGTGTGTTTGGGTTGTGTACAAACTTATAATAATAAATACGATATAGTGTAGGTGTAGGTGTGTGTGGGTGCGCGTGCAACAATCTAGATATCAAACAATATATAATAATATGTTATACTAGTAAATAAATAATTATAACCTTGTAAAAAAAATGCGTGTGTGTGTAACATATAACAATAAATTAAATAGTATGACCTTAAATATGTAAAAAATCTAAATTATTCATAACTAGAAATTTCTAGAAATAGAAATTTACTTTAATTCATATCGCTTTTTGCATGAATTACAAATATCGTCACTCCAAATTCAACCAATGTTAAAACAAGAGATGCGAATCCTTCCTAAACGACCAGCTGCAGCTGGTTTTTGGTTCAAAAGCTTTGATCTTGGTAAATGTTTTATGAGTCATTTTCCATTTAAAAATTAGATTGTAAATCTGTCCTTTCACTGAAAATCTACGTACTAAAAAAAAATGTTCCTCTGCCATCCGAGATCGTAAGCTGTTAATCTAAATTGTAAATTCCACTACTTCACCCCAAAAAAAAATACTGTGATTTTGACAATTGATAATTTAATTTTATAAGCTTCTATGGTCCAATGGTAAATCTGAATTTAATTTGTCAGTGGATAAACACCTATGAACAGCGCTGGTCCTCCGAGTATTCAATATCTCTATGACTTAAACTCGAGCCACAGTTCAATAAAATACACACGGCTACGGCACCACTTTATGTACACTCTGAGTAATTTAGCGAGCTGGGCTATGTTCAATTTTCACACATTTTTTTGTGACTAATCTGTCACAAATTTTGTGACTAATTTTGTGACTAAAAATTTTAAAATTAGTTTTGTTTTTTGTTAGGTTTTAACTACTCAATGCGTGATTTTATGGGTAGAACTTCAAAAATTAAAACAGTATCGGTCTCAAGTGATCCAGGATGCAGCGGTAATTAATCCAGGTTGCAGCGGAAGTAATGAACAAGATCGATCCTTTATGTTTGAATACGAACAGGAAAAAGCCTACAGCTTTTTCTTTTTCAGAATAGTAAGAGGCGATCCTCAAAGAGTCAGGCAGCAAACTAAGTCCATAATTTGTTCTTTATAATAAACTTTTTTAATCAGATATTTTAATATATCGTACATAGTCTAGTGGTTGGGATAGCCGACTCTTATCCATTTGGCTCGAGTTCGATTCCCGGTATGGGAAATATAAGGATTCATTTTATTACTTCAGTTACTAGAGGCATAGTTCGTGCCCCAATGTAACTATGAGATAGACTTCGGTCCTTACTGTACCCTGGCTTGTTTTTTAAATCGCCATAAGTTTGTTTTCTCAATAAGATTTAATTTTTTTGATTAGCCAAATAATAGTTACCATTGAGTTCGTTAATGAAGGGTACGATATCAACGGACTCTGCGGCAACAAGTCATCCCTAAATATAATAAGAAGCAACAACTTTTGTTTGTTTTAAGTTTCAACTTTGCTCTTTACTTACATCGGAAAAACTCGTTCTTTAAAAATTAATTGTTGACCCTATTTCATTTATTTTAATATATTAAACAAAGATGATAAAAACATCTTTGGCAAACGTCTGTGGTGATACAAAAAAATATTTTTTTTTTTAATTGGGCACTCTACGAGTCTTATTTCCTACCTTGTGCGACAGCCTCGCTGAAATTTGTTTTTTCTTTCAATTTCGGTTATAAAGAAACGTGGTTTGCTCTTTACTAGATTAGTGACGAACATATTTTCTACAGAAATCACAGAAATAAAATAACAAAAGAAAAAATTTTGGTACCATTCAGAATCCAGCTAATATCTTCTAGAGCACTTGTTTCCGATGTGTGAGAAATTTCAGTGTCAGACGAGTGCATAGCAGCTATATACACGCTGATACTGTATACAGTTTCAACAGATATTTGAAGTCTAAGATGGCGTAATTTTTCAATATGGAGACAAGGCATGGATCTTCAAGATAGGTTATATTCTGAACCTTTATTTCGGGGTTTTAGACCATTGTACCAATGGTACACTCCTAGTTCGGATCCACCACCGCTTTCAAGGAATTTCAAACTTGGTTTCAAAATGCACAAAAATTCATTTTTGCAATCAACTTTTACTGTTAAGATAAAGATTAAAACCAGTTACGACTTTTGAATCAAATTTAAATGGAATATTTTTTTTATTAGGAATACTAGGGAGGAGTAATACTTAGTGAGGGGTAATATTTGAAACGAGTTCTCCGTGAGTTATTTTTTTACCATGGGTATTTGAAAAAATTAAATTTTTTAATGGTATAAGTGTTATGATTTCCAGCCTTTTCACACAAAAAATATCGCCAACAAGTGCCATTTTCAGTGGCATATGGTACTTTATGAGGATGCTACTAAGAAAATTATGAAGTACATACCGATTTAAGCATTATCTTCCAAATTAGTTTTCAAGCAGCTCTCTACGATGATCAATTCCCTAAGGAACATTCGGGGCACATGCGCACACGTGCCACATTCAGTGCCCCGTCAGCACTGAACTAATAAAAAGAAATATCACAAACAGCACTGCAGTGTGATCTTTAGTGGCACCCTTCGAGGAGATGATAGCCTAGTAAACAACATAGCATTTCGCTCGATTTTGATTAATAGCAACTCTTCTAGTGCTTGTTTTGTTTCGGTGGGCCTTTTCTAGGCTAAATAACCTTTTCCCAGCTATTTATTCATGATTGGTTGCCTCGTCATTATAGTATAATATTTGCATGTTTGAAAATACAATGAGTTGGAGGTAATAGGCTTGAGATTGCTAGTGCAGAAAGTTGACTCTTCTTGATAGAGGAACAGAGTGCAGCTAAGTTCAGACAAACTTAAAGTGAAAAAGATGGCCGAGGCTTGCATAAAGCATCAATTCAACCTACCATTATAACATCATTGATCAATCTTTAACATGATCAGCATAAAAATTCGATTCTTTTGATGCATCAATTGGTATCAAAATTCCATTTTTTAAAGTTTTGGTTACTATTGAGACGATTCGCACTTACTAAACAGTTCGCTATCACGAACTTTTTGATTGTTTAAAAATCAAATATCTTTGAAAAGACGTCAGTATGAAAAGAGATTAAAATGCAGTTTTTTTTGCAAAAAGTGATCCTATTTTAAATTTATTTTTTGTTTTTGATTAAAAAAGGCATTAGAGCTTTTAATTTCCGTTTGAATGAGCCCTTTCGTGAACTTCTAGGATTGAGGGGTCGATACGATCACCCCTAAAAAAAAAACAACAAATAAACATGTGTCCGTGATCTTTCTCTCGGCAAAAAATATCAAATACCACATTTTTGCAGATAGGAGCTTGAAACCTCTACAGTAAGGTTATGTGATACGCTAAAAAAGATAGTGTTATTTTTGTTAAGATTCTATGACTTTTAGAGGGGAAAAATTTTCTCAGGCTCGTAACTTTTGATGATTAAAACTAAACTTGATGAAACTTAAATATTTAAAATGAGCATAAAAATCCAATCCGATTCTTTTGATTTATCTATTTTTATTAAAATGCCGTTCTTTAGAGTTTCGGTTACTATTGAGACGAGTCGCTCTTACTATACAGTTCGTTACCACGAACTGTTTGATATTATAATACCACGAGCTGTTTGATTAGAAACCCGGATCACAAACAGGAAAAGGCCTGTGGCGTTTTCTTAGTTTTAATAGTAAGAAACGATCCCCAGTGTGGCACCATACCCGAGATAAGTAACATTTCAAAAGATGATTGTATTATCTTACTTTTATTTACTATGCACTGTAGTTTTTTCTTTACTAGGTTTCAGCTATATCCGTTGAAACTTAAATAGTCCCCATGTATAATGAACTATATCGACGTATTATGTATGTCTTATATTATCTTGTCAAAATATAAGAGTGTATAGGTGTTGCATTGACTTGTTACTTCATATATGGTTACTACCTACAATTATGACGTCATTCATCAAGATTGGCCATGAAAATGCAGTTTTTAGTGGAAAAATTGATTTTATCTAAACTAAAAAAACATAAATCACAAATGGCACTAGATCTTGTAATTTCCTTTAAAATGAGCCATTGAACAACTCTCTATGATGCTCAAGTGCCAAGCTATCTGTGGAAAAGAAAAAAGAAAACCACAGTAACCCTGCCACATCATGTTTCGTATCATTTTTCGTATAATATTTATATCTCCACAGCTGTATAATGGAGCTGTATAATGGCTCATTTTAAAGGAAATGGCAACATCTAGTGAATTTGTAATTAAAAACAAAATAGTCTTAAAAATAGAATGCATTTTGACAAAAAAACTGCATTTCGTGTACAAGCTTGATGAATGACATTATAATCATATAATTACGTCATATATGGTTTTTAATACACAATTAGTGTTAGATATTACGTATGATTCTATTTTAAAAACTATTTTATTTTTAATTACAAAAGGCACTAGAAGCAGCAATTTTCTTTAAAATGAGCCATTATACAGCTCTCTTTGATCTTCCAGTGCCCAGCTAGCTGAGGAGAAAAAAAACGAAATGAAAAAAGATGCCGTATTTGGGGAATATCGTGGTTACAGCCAATGCTCCTGATTTTCAAGCCAATATATTTTCCTTGTTATTACAGCCAAGGAACGGTAAGTTTGCTATATAGAGGTTTTGAACAAGGCGGTTCTAACAGTGTACTTCTTCTTTTAATCTGAATCTATTTTTAGGAGTTATGGGTTACTTTAGTTTTTACTATTGGTCGTGATCGTCTCTTACTAGGTTGATAGCTACCGCTGCAACCCGGATTACTGGAGCCGTGACCTCATGTCTCTCAGGGTTAGTTGCTTTTGGGGAGAAAGATCTAGAACGAGTAATTGCATTATCCAAGTTGAGCCCATTGAGGGTAATAACATGTTCTCTGGGCTTAGGGTTAACGTTATTCAGTTATTGTCATCTCTAAAAGTGTCACAACGATTTCAACTGGAACTACAAAATGGGAATTCACCTCTCATTAAGCAACTTATTTTTTTTCCACGATCATGCCCTATTACTAGTAATTCTCATTACTTCACTTGTTGGATTTTTCCTAGCCGCGCTGTTTTCCAATAAGTTTCTCCATCGTTATCTTCTTGATGGACAGGAAATCGAGACAGTATGAACTGTTATCCCTGCTATCATTCTAGTGGCTATTGCCCTCCCCTCTATTCGCCTTCTTTACTTGATTCATGAAATTCACAATCCTGCCCTAACAATAAAAGTAACAGGGCACAAATGATATTGATCTTATGAGTACTCAGATTTTGATAGCATTCAATTTGACTCTTATATAATTCCTCCAAATAAAATTTTTACTGGTATGTATCGTTTACTTGATGTAGATAATCGTATACCTTTCCCCTACAATCAAGCTATCCGTCTGATGATCCCCTCGAAAGACGTTCTAGACTCATGAGCCGTACCATATTTAGGTATTAAAATGAATACAGTCCCGGGCCGGCTTAATAAATCAAGACTTTTAATAAATATACCTGGATTAGTTTAAGGCCAGTCTGGACATAGTTTTATACCTATTGTAATTGAAGCTATTGGAGAGTTGGGATTTCCTAAAGTGACTTGAGTTAAAGATTTCATAGGGTGGCTGAAGTTTAACCGGTAGCCTCATAAGTTTTCTTATGGTGATTACCCTCTGTGAAGGTAGAGACTTATAGTAATAAATATAAGGTTGTCAACTTTAAGAAGCCAGTGGCAGTCTCTTATCCTCCAAATAATGCCGCTTCCTTGAATTGTGATCTTTTTCACCTCTATGCTCGTCCTATGAATTCTTATGGCTGTAGTCTTTTTCCTCTATCAGCCGCACCCAATCTCCTCTACTAGGGAGTTCTTTAACCAAACTGCTTATCCGAGTTGAAAATGATAACGAATTTCTTTTCAGTACTTGACCCGACTTCCTCTTTCTTATCTAATTGGTTGAGAATACTGACCCCACTCTTGTTTATAGTCATGTCTTTTTGACTAATCCCCTCAAGACTTCAATTTTTAACTAAGTGGGCCCTAACCGGGCTAACCCGAGAAATATCCCTCCTTTTGGAACCGACTAAACTTGGAGTTTAAAATTCTAAATGCCTTACCCCATCTCGTCCCACTAGGAACACCAGCATTCCTTACACCTTTTATAGTATTAATTGAAATTATAAGAAACCTCATTCAGACTATCACACTCTCTGTACGACTCGCAGCTAACATGATTGCAGGCCACCTTCTTTTAACTCTCTTAGGAGGCCAAGGCGCTCTAAAAAATATCTATACCACCACAGCTGTAATCTTTGCGCAAATTAAACTCTTAAGGGCTGGGCACACGTAGCTGATTTCAGGAACTGATTTCCAAATCAGCGCCGATTTTAAAGGAAATCGGCGTCGATTTGAGGTTGAAAAATTTTCAACAGATTTACAAAATCAGCGCTGATTTTCATCACGATCATCACCAAAAAATAGGGAAACAAATAAATAGTCAGCCAGAGGTATCTGTGGTGAAAGACCCGACTACTGAGCTTGAGAATTAAACTGAGAACTAAGCTAGGATTAATCAAGTAACTATTAATAGACTCCAGTTGACTATTTGTGACCATGATTTTTTGTTTTGAAAATTTTGCGCAATAAATTTTTCTTTCAACCAAATTTTTCTTACCGCTATCGTTTGTCCACTGATGCCGAAATCAGTTCCTGAAATCAGATACGTGTGCCTAGCCCTTTAGTACTAGAATTCTATCTGGCTATTATTCAGTCATACGTCCTTATGCCTTTGATGACTCTCTAAGCAAGAGAATAATGAATCAATTGAACCACCCCTATCATTTAGTTAACGTTAGACCCCGGCTTTTGGCCCCAGGAATGGGAGCCTTTGTGATGACTTCAGGACTTGTCAAGTGATTTCACTCTTTTGACAGAATGTTGTTCATCACAGGGCTGATTACATTTATTTGTGTCTCTTATTAGTGATTAAATAAAACAAAAAGTTTTTTTTTAACTGAAAGTAAGGAACGACGTTAAAACTTAAAACGAAATGAAATTATTCCGTATATGAAAGGGGCTGTCCCTTCCTCAACGCCTCGCTCTTTACGCTAAAGTTTTTTATTGTTTAAAAAAATAGAGTTGTGAGAAAGTTAAACTTTAGCGTAAAGAGCGAGGTGTTGAGGAAGGGACAGCCCCTTTCATATAGGGAATAATTTCTGTTCATTTTCAGTTTTAACGTCGTTCCTTACTTTCAGTTAAAAAAAAAATTATTTAATTTTTGAACGTTTTTGAATTAATGCAGGTTCTGATTTTGGCTCACCGTACATGGATAATTCAAACAAAATTTGCATATTAATTTTACTTTTATTTGGTTAAATGGCTTTTGCGAAACTTGTTTAATTTTATTCACGAACGTTTTTATTAGTAATAAATATACGTAACTTACGAATTAATTTACGAAACGAACTTCTATATTCATAGATTTTTAATACGTATATTAGGGGTTTCACCCCCTGGTCAATACCTTGCTCTTTAAGCTAAAGTTCGAATTTTGTTCCAATTCTTTAAAAATGACCCCTTAATCACAAAGGCCGTTAATTGGAATAAATAGCACTTATGAAAGTACTAAAAAATCTTTGGCTTAAAGAGTTAGGTATTTACTAGGGGGTGTACCCGATCATATACGTAATATTTTCTGTTCGTTTTAAGTTTTGATGTTGCTCCTTACTTTCAGTTGAAAAACTTGTTTTTTTATATTTAATTTCTGATCTTTTTCTTTAATAATGCTGGGAAATCCGGCGCCCCTTTCATAGCAATGTCCCTTCCCCCATGAAAACTTCCTTCATGGAAAGATCCTCCCATATAGCCCTGAGCCAGCCCACCCCTCCCCCACCTACCAAAAAAAATTCCCCTGAAAACGTCTGTATACTTCCCAATAACCAATTCTATGTGTTAACATTGGGTAAAGTTCATAACTTTCAGCCCTCGCCCCGGGGACTTCGGGGGATTAAGCCATCCTAAAAGACATAGTTATTATATTTTCGACCATGCTGAACAAAATGTCTATCTCAAAATTTTTATAGGGTGACTTTGGGAAAAAATGAGCTTGGGAGGGGGCCTAGTTACCCTACATTTTTTTGGTCACTTAAAAAGGGCACTAGAAATTTTAATTTCCGTTCCAATGAGCCCCTCCACGATTCTAGGACCACTGGGTCGTTACGATCAACCCTGGAAAAAAAAAAATAAACACGCATCCGTGATCTTTCTTCTGGCAAAAAATGCAAAATTCCACATTTCTTTAGATAGGTGCTTGAAACCTCTACAGTAGGGTTCTCTGATACGCTGAATATGATGGTGTGATTTTCATTAAGGTTCTATAGCTTTCAAGGGGTCTTTCCCATTTTTTTTTTAAATCAGCCAAATTTTCTCAGAGGCGTAATTTTTGATGGGTAAAACTAAACTTGATGAAACTTATATATTTGAAATCAGCAATAAAATCTGATTCTTTTGATGTATATATTGGTATCAAAATGCCTTTTTTAGAGTTTTGGTTACCATTGAGCCGGGTCGCTCCTTACTTACAGTTCGTTACCAGGAACTGATTGATGACGGGATGTCTCACGAGAAGCTGCTTTTCAGGGAATAGATTCAAGTGAGGTTGGCTTCAGTTTACGACGGGGAATGATCCTGTTTATTATTTCCGAAGTTTTCTTTTTCGTATCTTTTTTTGAGCATTTTTTCATAGAAGTCTGTCGCCAAACATTGAAGTTGGAGCTTTATGACCTCCGGTTGGAACAGAAAGATTTAACCTGTTCCAAGTACTTTGCTTAATACAAGAATTCTTCTGGCTTCATGGGTGACAGTAATGGAAGGTATTAGCCCTCTTAATAAATTTTCAAAAAATTGGACCCCTTGTCGGACTAACTATAGTCCAGTTTACAAACTCCTTTTTTGTCCTTATTAGAGCAATTATCGGCGGACTAGGGGGTCAGTAGGGATGACCTATCGACTCCCGTACGACACCACTGCTGCCATCTACAATTTAGTCTAACTCTGACCCCACACCATATATGGGCATAGACTCCCTAGGGGAAATGGATTTCCGAGAAATTGATTTGTTGATGTTCGTCCAGGAGAATTGTTTCCGGGCCAAGTTTGCACATGCGCTTTCAAGGTCAATTGATTTGTTGGTGTTCGTCCAGGAGAATTGCCTCCGGACGAAGTTTGCACATGCGCATTGATGGTGGGGAGAATGTTTTGATCTTAGAGATGAAGAGATTAACGCGGGAAAGGGTTTCCTAGGAATTTCAAATTTGACAGCGCAGGGATGCCAAAACAAAAGGAACACCCAGAAATTACGTTTAGGGATTATTTGGGCGAAACAGTTTTGAGACATTTTAGTTATGATTTAAGCGAAACCGTTTGAGGCATTTTAGAAGATGATTTTAGCAGATGATTTAGATGAGGATTTGAGGGTGAAACTCTGTAGTCGTTATAATACACAAGTTCCATTTGAACAGTCTTGTGAGGTCCCCTACCCCTACCGTTCTGGCTAAGTGGACGCGCGCTGGGCTGAGAATCCGAGAATTCGGGTTCGATCCCTGGTGTGGTCAGTTTCTTAGTTTGGGACGCGGGTCAGTGGTGTGACCCTGTAAGCTTAGCCAGAGTCAACCCAGCTCTAAATGTGTACCTGGAGAAATCTGGGGAAGGTAAACAGGAAGGGTTTGCGAAAGCAAAGGTTGGCTGGCCCCCAGCCCCCCATTGCACTTCCTGGCTGAAGAGCCAAGAAACGGAGATCAGCACCGGCGGTTTGGACCTTAAGGGTCTAGTGCCGCATCCTTTACCTTTACCTTTACCTACCCCAACAACCCCCCTACCCCAACCCAAAAGGACACCGATCCCTCTACCCCGACCCCGAAGGAACCCCCCTACCCCAACCCAAAGGACCCTGAACCCCTACCCCAACCTCCCTACCCCAGCCCCGAAGGAAACCCCCGGCCTCAAAAGGACCCCAGGGCACCCAAAGGCTCCCCGAGCCCCCAAAGGCCCCCCGAGCCCCCAATGCACCCCCCCCCCCCCCGGCTCCTCCAAGTGCCCCCGGGACCCCACATTTTTTTTTAATACTTTTGATTCTATTTGTTGGCATGTCTGGGTTGCTGTTTGCATGTCCAAGAATATGTCTTTGTTGGTTTGAATGTCTATAGTGTCTGTCTTTCTCTGTTTGGGTGTTAGATTCTATTTGTTCGCATGTCTGGGTTGGTGTTTGCCAGTCCAAGAATTTGTCTTTGATGGTTTGAATGTCTAAAGTGTCTGTCTTTCTCTGATTAGGTGTTTGATTCTCTTTGTTTGCATGTCTGGGTTGGTGTTTGCAAGTCCAAGAATTTGTCTTTGTTGGTTTGAATGTCTATAGTGTCTGTCTTTTTCTCTTTGCATGTCTCATTCTATTTGTTTGCATGTCTGGGTTGGTGTTTTCAAGTCCAAGAATTTTCTTGGATGTTTTGAATGTCTATAGTGTCTGTCTTTCTCTGTTTGCATGTCTCACTCTATTTGTTTGCATGTCTGGGCTGGTGTTTGTAAGTCCAAGTATTTGTCTTTGTTGGTTTGTTTATCTAAAATGTCTGTCTTTCTCTGTTTGCATGTCTAATTCTATTTGTTTGCATGTCTGGGTTGATTGTTGCAAGTCCAAGTATTTGTCTTTGTTGGTTTGTATATCTAAACTGCTTATCTTTCTCTGATTGCATGTCTGATTCTATTTGTTTGCATGTCTGGGTTGGTGTTTGCAAGTTCAAGAATCTGTCTTTGTTGGTTTGTATATCTAAAGTGCCTATCTTTCTCTGTTTACGTGTCTGATTCTATTTGTTTGCATGTATGGGTTTTTGTTTGCAAGTCCAAGTATTTGTCTTTGTTGGTTTGTATATCTAAAGTGCCTGTCTTTCTCTGTTTGTATGTCTGATTCTATTTGTTTGCATGTCTGGGTTGATGTTTGCTAGTCCAAGAATTTGTCTTTGTTGGTTTGTATATCTAAAGTGCCTGTCTTTCTCTGTTTACATGTCTGATTCTATTTGTATGCATGTCTGGATTGATGTTTGCAAGTCCAAGTATTTGTCTTTGTTGGTTTGTATATCTAAAGTACCGGTCTTTCTCTGTTTGCATGTCTGATTCTATTTGATGGCATGTCTGGGTTGGTATTTGCAAGTCCAAGAATTTGTCTTTCTCTGTTTGCATGTTTGGTTCTATTTGTTTGCATGTCTGGGTTGGTGTTTGCAAGTCCAATAATTTGTCTTTGACTGTTTGAATGTCTAAAGTGTCTGTCTTTCTCTGTTTGGGTGTTTGATTCTATTTGTTTGCAAGTCTGGGTTGGTGTTTGCAAGTCCAAGAATTTGTCTTTGTTGGTTTGAATGTCTATAGTGTCTGTCTTTCTCTGTTTGTGTGTCTGATTCTATTTGTTTTTATGTCTGGGTTGATGTTTGCAAGTCCAAGAATTTGTCTTTGATGGTTTGAATGTCCAAAGTGTCTGTCTTTCTCTGTTTGGGTGTTTGATTCTATTTGTTTGCATGTCTGGGTTGGTGTTTGCAAGTCCAAGAATTTGTCTTTGTTGGTTCGTATGTCTAAAGTGTCTGTCTTTCTCTGTTTGTATGTCTGATTCTATTTGTTTGCATGTCTGGGTTGGTGTTTGCAAGTCCGAGAATTTGTCTTTGTTGGTTTGTATATCTAAAGTGCCTGTCTTTCTCTGTTTGGGTGTTTGATTCTATTTGTTTGTATGTGTGGGTTGGTGTTTATAAGTCCAAGTATTTGTCTTTGTTGGTTTGTATATCTAAAGTGCCGGTCTTTCTCTGTTTGCATGTCTGATTCTATTTGTTTTCATGTCTGGGTTGGTGTTTGCAAGTCCAAGTATTTGTCTTTGTTGGTTTGTATATCTAAAGGGCCTATCTTTCTCTGTTTGTGTGACTGATTCTATTTGTTTGCATGTATGGGTTGATGTTTGTTAGTCCAAGTATTTTGCAAGTTCAAGCATTTGTCTTTGTTGGTTTGTATGTCTAAAGTGCCTGTCTTTCTCTGTTTGTATGTCTGATTCTATTTGTTTGCATGTCTGGGTTGGTGTTTGTAAGTCCAAGAATTTGTCTTTGATGGTTTGAATGTCCAAAGTGTCTGTCTTTCTCTGTTTGGGTGTTTGATTCTATTTGTTTGCATGTCTGGGTTGGTGTTTGCAAGTCCAAAAATTTGTCTTTGTTGGTTCGTATGTCTAAAGTGTCTGTCTTTCTCTGTTTGTATGTCTGATTCTATTTGTTTGCATGTCTGGGCTGGTGTTTGCAAGTCCAAGAATTTGTCTTTGTTAGTTTGTATATCTAAAGTGCCTGTCTTTCTCTGTTTGGGTGTTTGATTCTATTTGTCTGCATTTCTGGGTTGGTGTTTGCAAGTCTAAGTATTTGTCTTCGTTGGTTTGTATATCTAAAGTGCCGGTTTTTCTCTGTTTGCATGTCTGATTCTATTTGATTGCATGTCTAGGTTGGTGTTTGCAAGTCCAAGTATTTGTCTTTGTTGGTTTGTATATCTAAAGTGCCTATCTTTCTCTGTTTGTGTGACTGATTCTATTTGTTTGCATGTCTGGGTTGGTGTTTGCAAGCCCAAGAATTTGTCTTTGTTGGTTTTAATGTCTAAAGTGTCTTTCTTTCTCTGTTTGTATGTTTGATTCTATTTGTTTGCATGTCTGGGTCGTTATAATACACAAGTTCCATTTGAACAGTCTTGTGATGTCCCCTACCCCAACAACCCCCCTACCCCAACTCCAAAGGACCCCGATCCCCCTACCCCAACCCCGAAGGAACCCCCCTATCCCAACCCAAAGGACCCCGATCCCCCTACCCCAATCCCCCTACCCCAACCCCGAAGGAAACTCCCGGCCCCAAAAGGCCCCCGGGCCACCCAAAGGCCCCCGAGCCCCCAAAAGCCCCCTGAGCCTCCAAAGGCCCCCCGAGCCCCCAATGCCCCCCCCCCCC
>JAQQPU010006551.1:22356-42067 GCA_029168905.1 Artemia sp. Kazakhstan ARC1039 | reverse complement strand
GTAAAGTTGTGGGTGAAAAGGATGGGTACTTCAACTTGTAAAATGGGTTTAGGAGGGACATTAAGAAAGGAACTTGCTCTGAAATGATATAATAAAGCCTTAAAAAAGTATTAAAAAATGGGGAGGGGACTCTTTGGGGGCCCGGGGATGGCCTTTGGGGGTCTGGAGGGCCGGGTGGTCTTTTGGGAGCCCGGTGGCCCTTTGGGGACCGGGGGCTTCCTTCGGGGTTGGGGTAGGGGGATCCGAGCCCTTTGGGTTGGGGTAGGGGGATCGGAGCCCTTTGGGGTTGGGGTAGGGGACCTCACGACACTGTTCAAATGGAACTTGTGTATTATAACGACCACAGAGTTTCAACCTCAAATCCTCTTCTAAAACATCTTCTAAAATCATCTTTTAAAATGTCTCTAACTGTTTCGCCGAAATAATTCCCTAAAATGTCTAAAACGGTTTCGACCAAATAATCTCTAAACGTAATTTCATCGTGTTCCCTTTGTTTTTGGCATCCCTGCGCTGTCACATTTGAAATTAATAAGAAACCGTTTCCTGCGTTAATCTCTTCATCTCTAAGATCAAAACATTCGCCGGAGTTTCTTGGAGAATTGTTTCCGGGGCGAAGTTTATTAATATCTTTGGAGTGCGACCAGAATTGTTTCCAGGGCAAAGTTTATTAATATCTGACAGGTGATGTCAAGGTGAATTGTTTCTGGGCGAAGTTTTTTAATGTCTGACAGATGATGTCATGGTTGATTGATTTGTCATGAAAGGGGAATTAATTTTTTGTTTCTAAGGGGAATTATTGATTCACGAAGGGGAATTGAGGTCATTGACCCTGTTCCCCATTAGACTCAATAATCCAGAAAACATCCATCAAAGTGAGAAAATTCCTGTTTTTCCATTCTCAGTGAGAAAAACCATAAACCACGTGGTCATGTCACGACCTCCTGACCCCTTTCTACTCTTGGGGCATATAAGGTTAATATAGAAAGTTGTTGTAGACATTTCAAAAAGGGCTCATTTGATTGGAAATAGAAATTGCAGTTTCTAATAGTCGAAAGTAAGAGGAGAGTAAATAAACCCCCTCTCACGCCCACCATTTCCCCAAACACATTCAATCAAAGTTTAGAGATAGCCTTTTTGTTCAACGTAGTTGAAAGTTCTAGAAATTTTTTATTTAAGGATAAGGAACCCCCAATAGCCCCAGGGTAAAGGTTGTAAGTTATGCCCTGGGGACATATAAGGTTTTTATAGATAGAATTGTCGTAAAAACTTCAAAAGGGACTCATTTAATTAGAAATTGAGAGGGCTAGTGCCCTTTTTAATAGTTGAAAGTGATTGGAGGGTAACTAACCCCCCTCTCACGGCCACCATTCCCCCAAACACATCCAATCAAAAGTTTCAGATAGCCATTTTGTTCAACGTTGCAGAAAGTTCTAGAAAATAGGTCTTTGAGGATGACCCCCCCCCTATCCCTCAGGGCAAGGGTTGTAAGTTATGCCCTGGGGGCATATAAGGTTTTATCGAAAGCGTGGTCGTAGAAACTTCAAAGGGGCTCATTTGATTTGAAATTGAAAGGGCTAGTACCTTTTTTAATAGTTGAAAGTGACTGGAGAGGGACTAACGCCCCTTTCACGCCCACCATTTTCCCAGACTCATCCAATCAAAATTTTGAGATAGCATTTTGTTTAACGTGGTTGAAAATTCTGGAAATTAGGTCTTAGAGGATGACAACAATCCTCACAGCCCTTAGGGTAAGGGTTGTAATTTATGCCCTGGGGGCATTTTAGGTGTTTATAGAAAGCGTTGTTGTAGAAACTCAAAAAGGGCTCATTCGATTGGAAACCGAAAGGCCTAATCCCCTTTTTAATAGTCGAAAGTGATCTGAAGGCTCGACATTTTTATAATAAAGATCGATGTGGGTATAATGTATTATTTTGTTTTTGTTGTTGTTGCTTAGACCAGGGCCCTTTGTATCGAAGGAGTTGTAGGAACTTCGAAAATGGTTCATTCAATTGAAAATAGAAACGGCTGATGCTCTTTTTAATAGTCAAAAGTGATTGTAGGGAAACTAATCCCCCTCCCACGCCCACCCTCCCATTTACCTTTATGTTTAAAAACTAAATGTTGCCTTAAGATTAAATCAAAATGCACAGTGTTAATTCTAATTCCGAATAAGGCATCTCAGCAGTATCCCAAGAACGATTGAGGGTATTATGTTCAAACTTTCGGGGCTATTTCTGCTCTTAAAATTTAACCAAATCAAAATAGCGTAAGTTCATCCAAGCTATCAAAGAAAGTAAACAGATTTGCGAATGGTATCAAGTTTTCCATTTCAGGTCAACTAGATGAGGTATGAAACTAAATTAAACACTACTATTTGTGTCCAGGTTTTTAAAAGGGTGTTTGTTGTTAAAAATTGCTGAAAATTTTTCGCCAGCATACAAATAGCAGGCCAAACTATAAATTCTTAAAAAACAAAAAGTTTTAAAGTATTATTTTCTTTTTCCCTGAAAAGACTATGTTCATATAAAACGAACAGAAATTGATTAAAAAAACTTTTTCCCCAAAATAAGTTTTTCAAAGAAATGTAAAGAACTCCATTAAACAGAAAAGGAGCAAAAATAAAATAAAATAATCTACCAAGCGTGAAACTACCACAAATAAGCATCGATAAATAAATTCAACCCAATACGAATAGAAATTACAATAAAAAACCGAGTCAAACTCAAAACGAGCAGAAATTGACATAAGTTGGGCTCAAAACCCCTATGCCTTCCCAAGGCCAGAACATAATTTGCACTTTACTGAAAAAATACAAATGAATGTGCTTTGTCAGTTTAGTTTACATATACTGATATTTAGTGATCAAAATGTTAGTATTATTTGATTTATTAAAATCATAAGAGTAAAAACATTTATAGTTTTACTATTACTTCAGTTCGTATAAAAATAAAAGTTTATTGGGAAAAGAAATTTAAGGTTATAGTAGTAATGTAACAACATCTCTGGGAGTGCAATACCCTGACTATACGGGAGGGCCTACATTCCGGGAGACCAGTACCCCCTTTTCTTTGATAAGAGTGATGTCTTTCACTTCTGACCTGAGTAGAGACTGATGAGTGATGAGATTTTTCTCCTTCTTTTAAAACCTTTTCCACTTGGTTGAAATTTCAATTGCTCCCCAAGGGACCGTACGCCGGATCTGAGATTTTGTGAAACACTTTCTTTAAAATTTCTTTAAAAATTTTTTTATTTTCTTTAAATTTTTTTTTCTTTAAAATTTCTTTAAAATTTTTACAGGCCCCCCAATCGTTTAGCGTAGAGGATGCAAAATCTGCGGCAACCGGCCCAATATATTTTTTAGCCAGAGTTATTGCAGAGCGAAACAGCTTAGTAAACCAACTGCCAAGACTGTAGCCCGGCATTGACGAACGGCCTTTATAATAGTCTAATCCATGACAAAAGTGTCGTGGTTGGAGAACAGTAGCATAGCAATCAATATCATGATATACAAATATATTTTTTCTATAAGCCATTTGGTTATTGCTGAACTGGTCGAAAATGACATGCAATCACAGCCAAACCTTTTGTTATTGCTAGAGGATCACCTAATTCACTTCTTAGTGTTAACTGATAGATTTCAAAATACGAAGTGTTTACAGGAACATACTGAGAAGCTTTATCAGAGGCAACGCTGTAGCATTGCCTATAGTAAAGGCCATAAAGCTCCAATGTTTTATTATTATTTTTTTTTCCCAGAGGCACTTCATATGTAAGGGGTCGTCGTAGAAGCTTCAAAGGGGGCTTATTCGATTGCAAATCGAGAGTTCTAGTGCCCTTTTTAATAGTCGAAAATGATTGGAGGACAACTAGCCCCTCCTCCCACGCCCATCATTCCCCCAAACACGTCCAATCAAAATATTGAGATAGCCATTTTGTTCAGCGTAGTTGATTTCCAGATAGAAAATATATTTTTGAGGAGGACACTCCCCCAAAACCCTCAGGGCAAGGGTTTTAAGTTATACCCTGGGGGCATATAAGGTTTTTATAGAAGGCTTTGTCGTAGAAACTTCAAAACAGGCTCAATCGATTGGAAATTAAAGGGCTAGTACCCTTTTTAATAGTCGAAAGTGATTGGAATGTAACTAGCCCCCCCCTCCGCCCCCCCACGCCCATCATTTCCCCAAACACATCCAATCAAAATTTTTAGATAGCCATTTTGTTCAGTGTAGTTGATTTCAAGATAGAAAATATATTTTTGAGGAGGACATTCCCCCAAAACCCTCAGGGCAAGGGTTTTAAGTTATACCCTGGGGGCATATAAGGTTTTTTATAGAAGGCGTTGTCGTAGAAACTTCAAAAAAGGCTCATTCGATTGGAAATTCAAAAAGCTAGTACCCTTTTTAATAGTCGAAAGTGATTGGAGGGCAACTGGCCCCTCCGCCCATTATTCCCCCAAACGCATCCAATCAAAATTTTGAGATAGCCATTTTGTTCAGTGTAGCTGTTTTCCAGATAAAAAATATATTTTTGAAGAGGACACTCCCCCACAACCCTCAGGGCAAGGGTTTCAATTTATGCCCTGGGGGCATATAAGGTTTTTATAGAAGGCGTTGTCGTAGAAACTTCAAAACAGGCTCATTCGATTGGAAACCAAAGGGCTAGTGCCCTTTTTAATAGTTGAAAGTGATTGGAGTGCAATTAGCCCCCCCCCCACGCCGATCATTTCCCTAAATATATCCAATCAAAATTTTGAGATAGCCATTTTGTTCAGCGTAGTTGATTTCCAGATAGAAAATATGTTTTTGAGGAGGACACTCCCCCACAACCTTCAGGGCAAGGGTTTTGAGATATGACCTGGGGGCATATAAGGTTCTTATAGAAGGCGTTGTCGTAGAAACTTCAAAAAAGGCTCATTCGATTGGAAATTCAAAGGGATAGTGCCCTTTTTAATAGTCGAAAGTGATTGGAGGGCAACTAGCCCCCACGCCACGCCCATCATTCCCCTAAACACATCCAATCAAAATTTTTAGATAGCCATTTTGTTCAGCATAGTTTATTTCCAGATAGAAAATATATTTTTGAGGAGGACAATCCCCCACAACCCTCAGGGCAAGGGTTTTAAGTTATGCCCTGGGGGCATATAAGGTTTTTATAGAAGGCGGTGTCGTAGAAACTTCAAAAAAGGCTCATTCGATTGGAAATTCAAAGGGCTAGTGCGCTTTTTAATAGTCGAAAGTGATTTGAGGGCAACTAGCCCCCCTCACACGCCCATCTTTTCCCCAAACACATCCAATCAAAATTTTGAGACAGCCATTTTATTAAACGTAGTTTTAAGTTCTGGAAATTAGGTCTTTGAGGATGACAACTCCCCCACAGCCCTCACTGAAAATTGAAAGACTGAAAATTGAAAGTTCTTGTTCACTTTTAAAGAGTCAAAAGAGATTGGAGGGTGACTAGCCCTGCCCCCTCCTCCACGCCCTAAGTGCATCAGATAAAAATTTTGAGTTAGACATTTTGTTAAAATAGTTCAAAGTTCTGATAACAAAAAACTCCGGTGTCGACACAGCCAACACGGGCCCGGGGGTAGGCGTTGTAAGTTATGCCCTGGGGCATAACTTATTATAGGGGGTTATAACTTGTGGGAAGGGGTTTTGTATGGGAAGAACACATAGAAAATCTATGATAATTATCCAATTATAAGGTTAAAATACTTACTCTGAGATAGATGTAAAATTGCTTTTGCACACAAAATCATATTAAAGTCAATTCCAAACAGTCGTGATCACTTTGTGTCAGCAAGTGAAATGGTCTAAATCCCCTTATTGGAGCAATTTTTTCAATCCATTCGTTGTTCTCAATCGCTTTCCACAAGTTATGCAAGCTGTCTATTGTTCATATATAAGGTTTTTATCAAAGAGGTAATCGTATAGACTTTGAAAAAAGCCTCATTCGATTTAATATGAATGTTGTAGATCCGTTTTTTAAAGTCAAGAATAATCGGGCAGTAAGCATCCCCACCCCATGCCATAAAAACTTGAAACTTTTGCAATTAAAAACGAACAAAAATTAATTAAAAAAAACTTTCCGAAAAATAAGTTTTTCAAAGTAAAGTAAAAGCCATTTTAAACTTAAGCTCAGGAGATACAAATACTTGTTAAAATTCAAACTCAAAACGACCAGAAATTACTATTAAAGAAAAAATGAAACCCAAAACGAAGAGAAATTAAATAAACAATCATAGCAAAAAACATACCACAAGTAATAATATAAATGAAAAAATAGATCTTAAAGCGAGTAATGCTTAGATTGAATATGAAAATCAAGCTTAAAACAAAAACAAATATTTTGTTATTAAAGTATAAATGAAACTTAAATGAACAGAAATTAAATAACAATCAATGCGAACAAACATACAATACATATTAATGTAAATGAATAAATAAATCTTAAAGCGAGTGAAACTTAAATTGAATATGCAAATCAAGCTTGAATCGAATAAAAATAACTACAAACAAGAGTTTGGGTATCGCCCCACTGCAGAAGCCTAAAACCTACAGCGTCATTGGCGCTTTACTGAAAACGGATTATATTACAAATGTTTTCTTTTGTACTTAATATTGAAAATAAATATTAAAATTACATTAAGATTTTGAACTGATGAGCTTTTAGCAATTAATAACATTATGCATCAAATATTCATTTTAATTTATTAGTTCTTTTCAAGATTAGTCAAGAAAAATATAGTTTCACTACAAACAAAATTTGGATACTGCCCCCTTCTTTAACTGTAAAAACCTAAAGCCTTCTGTGTCATCGGTGCTTCACTGAAAACGAATTACTCGTATATTAAAAATTTATTATTTTCCAGTTCTTACAGCATTGAAAATGAAAATAAAATTACAGTGAAAAAAAATCTTGAACTGATGGATCTTTCAACAATTAATATCATTATATATCTAATATTCAATTTGATCTTGTTTATACTTTCCAAGACTGTTCAAGACTCATATAGTTTTGCCATTTTTTTTAACTCTGCCATTTTTTCTAACTAATCGTGTTGGTTTGTTATGAAAACATTCTTTGGCTTCTAGGCATTTCTATTTGAGCGGAAAACTGCACCTCAAACTTTGTGGAACATGCATTTTCTTGCATGAAACACCAAAATATAGTAAAATGTCAAGTTTCGGAATGTTCCACCACTCGCAAGCAAGTGCCATTGGTATTTTTGAATCCACATGTTCAATTTAGGGGGTGGAGGGTAGGATAAGTCTCGTAGCAGCCCCATTCCGTCGTGGTATGATTCACACTTTCAACACCTGGCGTTCGGACTATCATATAATCTACCAAGCATACAATTACCCCAAATCAGTATCAATAAATAAATGAAACCCAAAACGAACAAATATTAAAATAAATATTAGAGTCAAACTCAAAACGAGCATAAATTAATATGAGTAGGGTTCAAAACCCCTGTGCTTTCTAAAAGCCAGAATATAATTTGTACTTTACTGAAAAAATTCAAACGAGTTTATTGAAAAAAAATGTGAATTGTCAATTTAATATACATATGCTGATATTTATTCCCTAAAATCTTAATTAATGAAAGAATTGTTTTCAGTAAAGCGCCAATGACGCAGTAGGTTTTAGGCTTCTGCAGTGAGGCGATACCCAAACTCTTGTTTGTAGTTATTTTTATTCGATTCAAACTTGAATTGCATATTCAATTTAAGTTTCACTCGTTTTAAGATTTATTTATTCATTTACATTAATATATACTGCATGTTTGTTCGCATTGATTGTTATTTAATTTCTATTCGTTTTAAGTTTCATTTATACTTTAATAGCAAAATATTTGTTTTCGTTTTAAGCTTGATTTCATATTCAATCTAAGCATTACTCGCTTTAAGATCTATTTATTCATTTATATTATTACTTGTTGTATGTTTTTTGCTATGATTGTTTATTTAATTTCTGTTCGTTTTGGGTTTAGTTTATTCTTCAATAGTAATTTCTGGTCGTTTTGAGTTTGAATTTTAACAGGTATTTGTATCTCCTGAGCTTAAGTTTAAAATGGCCTTTACTTTCTTTGAAAAACTTATTTTTCTAAAGTTTTTTTTTTAATTAATATTATAGTGATGAACATGTTCCAGGGTGGTTTTTCATTCAAGAACTCGTAGGAGGGGAACATTTGAATTACCAACTCTCGATGTTTCCACAAAGGAAGCATAAAGAAATATACAAGAGTCCGAGGTGAAACCGGGTGGATAATCTGCAAAAATAACACGATTCATCCCACTGACAGTTCCAGCGTTTTTACCACTGATCATAATCTGTTTAAAGCCAAGAACATCTCTCAGATTATCATTGAGATTAATCATTTCATTGTCAACGGGTGAGCTAATGTAAATCCTATCATGCTCCATTGAATAATTAAATTGGAATGTACCATTCTTACGAACAGAGATTTTTCTATTGATTGTACGACACAATTCGTTCATAACACAAAATTCTTTGTATTTCAGTGTGACATGGGGATATTCACTAGATTTAAGTGCTTCAACCCATTCATACTCGATAAAGAGTGATCAATTAAATGGTATAGCTTTTATCTCATACACTTTTCTCAGGATATCATATGTATTTTTGAGAATACAATTGACAAGAGCAACTTCATACTTTCCATCATCGAATTTGATGGTGGGGGAGAGTTTCGTCGAAAAATCACTTTTTTTCAAATCATTGTAGAGAGGGTCGGAGCCGTTAGACAAAAACGTTACTTAAAAATCATTTGGCATTGTGTATGTCCTCGGCGGATATCCACGAATCAAAATCAGAGTTGTATCCTAGCCAACGAACAGGCAACTGTTTCTTGCCCCTCTGAGTACGAGTCTTTAATATCTTTTCAATCTGATAGATTCCAATGTTTTTAAATTTTTATAATTCATGATCATAAAACCCGCCAAGAATCTAATCATCTTTCATGTCACGTAGGCAATATGTTATGGGTGTCCGTGTCCAAGAGTTTGGAGACTTTAAAAAGTTCAGTGAACCACGAGTAATTACCCTTTTCAAAAACATTAGTAGTTCGATTGATTCGAACAGTATCATCAACATTGAATTTCTTCCTTTTCTTCTCATTACCATCACCATTGGAATATTGTAAAAGAAAAGTGTCAAGTGTATTGACTTCATGATAAACTTCCGTTGGAGTTGATTTGGACAGGGATCGATGTAGACATTGATTATAAATCAACATGATTTGATCCAAATCATGAATAAAAGCATCAGTATTTTTCAAAGTGCAATATCTTGAAATTAAAAGTCGAATAGTTCTTACCAGCCGTTCGGCCAATGCTGCCTTTATTGGACTATGACTATGATAGAGGATTGTATTATATTTCAATAGAACCTTCTTTACACGGGGATTAACAAATTCACTACCCCGATCCGTTTGAATCTTCTTATAGCAATCCTGTTCAAGGATGATTTCAAGAGCTTTAGCAACTTCATCATCGCTCTTTGACCACAGTGGAATGGCATATGCATAGCGACTAAAAACACTGATTGCTAGTAGAATGTACTTGCATGGGTGATTGTGACGAAGATCTGCCTGTAATATTTGTAATGGGAAAAAGCCTTTAGTTTTTCGATTGTGATTACCACGAACTCTACGATTACGATTTAGAGTGTAACTTGATTCATTCTGTAGATACTCTGCTGTCAGCTTCTTTTCAAGTCCAGTGACTTGAGCAAGTGTGGTGGGTGAAGTTAAACCTCCCACTTCACCAATATTTTCATAAACATGCTTCAATGCTTCAACCATTTTGAACGAAACACGTAGTGAACTGTCCACTGCCCATTTGCATACTAACAGGTGATGGTGAGGGAGATGCATTAACATTAAGACGTCTTCGCTTGACTCCCCCACTCATAACTAACGTCAAATCATTTCTACTTGGCATGCTAGTATTTTCCGAAAATGATTTAAAAAACATTTTTGATATTTGACTAAATTCCTTTAATCGTTTTAAAACAATTTTATTGGCAATAAGACTTTTGGGAAAGTTTGATGAGTTTAAAGATTTATGCAGCTGACTGTCATATGATACAAGTCTTTTACGATTCGTTACCAAATCTGATAATAAATCAAGTAGAATATAGGTCTTGCCATGGATTACAACTTGATTCCCATTAGCATCAATTTGAACATGTTCTCTGTCATTGAGATATGTCAAGAGTCTTTTACACTGTTCACGATAGGAATGTGGCATTAGATTTGCAACACTTGTCATAACTTTAGACAAATCTTCTTCTTCTTCTTCTTTTGGTATTATTGTTGTTGTTGTTGTTGATGTTGGAGTCATTTTTTTGTGATCAATGACATTTATATTGAGGGGTCTCTCACTTTAGGGTTTATGTTTGTCGACTCGTCGAAGTACATTTTGAAGCAGACTTAATTTTTCATCGTCGGCAATTGTCTCATTGTTAATGAATTTATTAAGATTGTCCTCGAAATAATCCTTTGGCGAAAGGACGAGTTCAATTGGAGTCAACTTATAGGGTTTGGCCATTCTCTAGAGAAAACTGTTTACAAGTCTTGCAATGATTGGCATTAAAAGTGTAAAGAAGCTACCACCCACTTGAAGAAGTCGTTTTCTTTTAAAATCGTTTCCTTTATTTTTGCTTGCTGCTGATGCTAGGGAGCGTACAAGGGAACGATGTTGCTTTGTCTGTTGCTTAACACTTTCTGGCAGTTGAACATTGCCCTCAGTTAAATTTAAACAAAGTTCTGATATGATATTAATGAATTCTCTGTCGACACCATGTTTGAGTATTTCCTTCCTAAGTCATGGTTTTGAATTACCTAGGACGGTGGATAAATGTCGATGCTCCTGTTGTTTCTTCAGTGTCATAATTGCAACTACCGACCTTTTTTACTGTTTACCGGCAGATATACAGTAATTTTATTGTCAAAAATATCGGTCCTTGGGTGTGTTCCGATTCAGTTCCAATAGAATATATCCATAGAGTTTGTTGGTAGCCTGATCCTAGGCCGAGAGTAGAAATTTCGGTTCACCTGGATGCACCTGTCTGTTTAAAGTTATGAGGGAACTGGAATCAAGAACAATCCTTTAGATGATATAGAAGGTGCAATTCAAAGCAAATGTTATCATACACTTGCACTGCTGAAAAAGATTGTGTAGAACTAGGTTTGCGGAGACCTGTTGATGATGAGATCGGACAGTCAAAAATTGTATCATCTCCAGAGACCATTCTTCAATGGATTCAGCCAGATCGTCAATAATCAACCATGAATTTGATTCAGTACTGTTGAAAATGTGAAGTCAATGTATGAATTTCGTGTCTTGATCAATAGTTTTTATTCTATCATAGGACTCGTTCCAAACACTGTAGCAATAGTAAATTCTTTTTGGATTTTCTAAAAACATTTTATCACGATTTTGAATTATTTTTGTTAAAAATGTCGTTTTGCCAGATATTGATGGTCGGCAAAGAAACGATGTAAGTTGAGTTTTAAACTGATACATAGGCCCCCTTCATCAATGTCTAAACAAAACTGACTGTAGATTACATCGGACCCTTGAATAAATAATAATAATAGTAATTTACCGAATCAGATTCGAGAAGAAGAAGAAGATAAAACATTTTTAAAGAATAACACATGTTTTTTATTTACAAATAAAAACATCACTGCAAAAAATACTACATGTTTATTAACACACATAAAAAAAAACATGAAAAAGACACTATCACATAATAAATTCAAAACAATAATATATATTTTTTATTTATTCAATAAAAAGACACTAAAAAAAGTACTTATCACAATTGGAAAGGGGTCTCCACCTCCACCCCTCTGGAAGGGCGTGGCGGCCACTGGTGGTGGCCAGCCAAAGTCCGGCCCCCCCCCCCCTCCTGGGCCATCCACAGGCACGGGGTCCAAAAAAAACAATTTTTGAAAACAATTTTTTATTTACAAAAAACAAGAAAAAAATACTCACAAATGACTCTAAAAAAAATAAAAAATAACCACTGCTGAATTCGAGAAAAAAAAAAACTACTGCTGAGTTAGGAATAAAAAAACCACTGCTGAGTTGAAAAAAACATCTATAAAAAAGGCTCCAACCATCCAACCATTTACTATTGAATTTTTTCCCGACCGAGGTGATGTCTATAATCTTGACATACACCTCGGTCAGCAGTTAGATAATGTCCGTGGGGTAGCACTGTCACACCATCCGCACACACATAGATTTTATCCGACTTGGGGCACATGGCTATTTTATCAACTAAAACTGTATGGTTTTTAAATTTTAAAGATCGAATCGCCATGACTTTCGCCCTTAGAACCATACTACTTTCCACATAGTTTCTATATACATTCATGCCAAAATTCTGATTCACGTATTGTTTAGGCAACCCCTTACAGACATTTTTGATTACCTCATTTTTGTGTTTGCAAACAGTGCACCTTCGGACCTGCAAGCACACCACTGAAAAACAAGTCACTCCCCGTCTCTGATTTTAACATTAATAACTGATTTGGGGCCTTGCTCTTCACTAGCTCCGAGTAAATGGACTCTTCCCAATTGGTGAAGTCCATTCTAGAGCCAATGTGCGCGCCTTTTTCAAAATCTTCCAATAAATTCGCGGTTCTAACTTTTAGCAAAAGTTAATCGGTATACCCGTAATATACTTGAACTTCTCTCTCCCCCGGCCATTGGCGCCTACACACATCGTAAAAGAATGACAACATGAGTTTTTTTGAAATTTCTGTTATAGCACTGCCACCTGCAATATTTTTATTTAAAATTATATGCCTATTAGTCACCATTTTTACCTTTCTTTTCATTTAAATATTCAAATTCCATCTTTTAAAATTATCCATCATTCTAGTCAAATTGTAAATAAAATGATCTGGGATCGGGAAAAAATGTGCAAATATCATGAAGAATCAGGTGCTCTTTTAGCTAAAATAATTGTAAATTATTCTAAGGATGTTGATCAATTTGATATTGATCTATTTTACCTTGAAATTGTTCATAGTTCAAAATTTGGGGCTAATAAAGATTTACGACTGATTCTTTTGGTCGGGGATCTCGTGTTTTAGGTTGGAACCTTAACCCGGTTTTAAAGCAAAGCCAAAAGAATGCATCTCAAGCTTGTTACCTTTGGAATTGCGCGGGAAAACCGCGATCTGGACCATTTTATGATGGTATGAAATTAACTAAACGCATTATTCGGGCTGAGTTGCGTTTGCATAATGACATTATTAAAGATGAAATTGGTTCAAGGATTACTAGTGATAAGAATGAGCTTTGGAGTTTGGTTAATTCTAGACGTCATAATAATAATTGTTCACCAGATTCTAATGGTTCTCTGAAACTAGATGATTCGATAACTCATTATAATCATGTTTTTTCATCCAGTGATGCGGCAGTTGAATCACGGCTTGACTTGTTATTATCGGATGAAATTTCAAAGCCCCGCCCAAATAGTAAAATATCCATTTCTGTTGAAGATGTAACGGCAGCAATTAAAGCTCTAAAAAGTAAGCATTCTTTTGATCATGATGGTATACATTCAAACCATATAAAATGGGCATCCCTCAAAGCAATCCTTCTTCTCGCTACTCTTTTTACTACTATTCTTTCTTCTGGAGTTCTTCCAGCTAGCTTTTCTCGTGCTATAACTTCACCCCTTTCAAAAAAAGGAGGGAATACGAATCGATATTCTGATTACAGGCCGATTACAGTTTCGTGCCAGATTAGCAAAGTTTTTTAGTTAGTTTTATTAAAGTATCTGGAGTCTTGTAACCAAGGCCTGAATCAAATTGGGTTCCGTAAGGAGATAAGCATGGATGTTGCTCATACCATCCTTTCAAGAATAATATCCTTTTGTAAGCCATGGGATAGAGTTTATACACTTGCGTTAAATTTTGCGGTGGCGTATGATTCAATTATCCATTCTTGGGCTATGACTGCGCTTCTGAAGAATAATGTCCCACTACCAGTAGTTTTAGTTTTAAAAAAGTGGTATGGCTCCTCTCGTATTCGTATTAAGTGGAATAATCAGTTTAGTGATTATAATGTTAAGTTATGTAGGGGGCTGAGACAAGGAAGCATTATTTCTCCTTTGATTTTCAATATTACTGTTTCGGGGCTATTTGATCAAATTCAGTTGACTTTTATTTATGGTAAAGGTTATGTTCTGTCGTGGATTGCTTACGTACATGATTTACTCCTTTTGAGTCGATCACTTCAGTCACTTCAACAAAATGTAGATTTTTTAGCAAAGGTTTTTAGTGAGCATGGACTTCGTTTTCGCCCTGAAAAGTGTCAGTTTTTAATTTTTGGTCCTAAGGCTAATGATCTCGTTAATTCAGAAGTTTCTGTTCGTATTTATGATAGTATTTTAAAACCTTTGGTATATTTTTATATCTTGGCGTGTCTTATGGACCAACTTTAGCTCTATGCCGTGCTTCTATTTCTAAAGCAGTTAAAAGTAGAATAGCGTCTAGTTTCGGGGCAGTAATTCGTCTTCGCGATCTTCTTTCTCGGAAATCACTGGCTTGGGTATAATGAAATGGTCGCTTTGCCTCAGATTTTAGTTTTTTCATCGCTTCTCCCGTTTTTTAGAATTAGTAATATTGCACATGTAAAAACCACATTTTTTTTTACTTTGCTAAGTTCCTTTGCCGCTTTTCTAAATCTGAATCAAATACTTTTTTAATGAATACATATAAAATAAAAAACCCTGTTGATGTTTTGGAGGAAAAGCAAAAGAAATGTTTATCCAAATTACCTCTTTTCTCTCACAATTTATATAAAGCTGTGCATGAAGCTTATTTTTTTTTTGATTTATTAGTTTTTGAATGAAGTGTTAATTTTAAGCGTTAATTTATTATTTATTGAATGAAGTGATAATTTGTGTGGTAAGTTTGATTGAAGGCCTTTCCGTACTTGTTGTTATATAGCTTAAAAGAATTTTACGGCCTGTTGATTGCGGTTATTTTTTTTTGAATTTTTACTCAACGTATTCGGAGGAAATAAAAAGTTTGAATTGAATTTAATTTAATTTATAAGAAGCACGTAGATATAAGAAATAGCTTTTGAATGAGCCATTAAGCATCCATCTATGATGTTCTGATAGCCCGCTAGGCCTGCTGAAAAAAAAGCGATGAAAAAAAAAACGGGAGACAGGTCAGTGCTACCGAAGCAAAAAAGTGATTTTACTTGTGGTTCAAGGAGGGGGACTGTAATTTCCCTGTAAAAGGTTTTCGACTATTTTGATTCCAATGGTATACTTCTTATATTTGATCTGACAACATTTTGAGCAGTTTCAGACTTTTTTCCGAAATCACCATAAATTTCTTTTCGTAATAAACTTTTACTTTTAAGACGAACCGAAATAATAGTTACCCTTCCTGAGTCAGTATTAATCTAAAAAAACAAAGTTTTTCCAAGGGAAGTAAAGAGCAAAGTTGAAACTTAAAACGGACAAAAATTATTGCTTCACAGTCTATCTAATATATATATCAATCAAACTAGTACAAATAAACCAACTAATTATGTTTCCCTGTGTTTCTAGGATTATAGAAAACTAGCGTTTTACTGAGCGCTGAGGATTATAGAAAACTAGCACTTAAAATGGCACATAATGTGCGATTTTAATTTTTTTGCATGGGTAGCACTGATCTGTCTCCCGTTGTTTTTTTTTTTCTCGTTTTTTTTCTAGAAGGCTAAGGGTTGGCAAGAACATCATAGAGATATGCTTAATAGCTCATTCGAACGGAAAATTAAATTTGCTAGTTCCCTTTTTAAGTAACCAAAAAGATTGGAGGACAACTAACCCCCCTCCCTGAAGGCTCCCTCCACTCAAAGTCATCCAATCACAATTTTTGAGATAGCCATTTTTTCCAGTGTAGTTCAAATGTCAAATATCTTTGATTTTGGTGATGATATGACCCTCCTTGGTCCCTCGGGAAAGGACTGCATACTTTATCAGTATCGGACATATTGATATCACGCGTATCGGTATTGGCGTATTGTTATAAGGCGTATTGGTATCGCAGGTATCTATACAGATTTTTAATAGCTCATGTAAAAGATATTGCTATTATCTACATCCATCCATCCTGTAAATTCAAACATCAGCAAGTTCCAAATGGTACTAAAACGGCACTTTTGGTGCCATGTCTCAAGTTGAAGAGCTGGGGCTACTGGGCTACCAGTAGTTTTTAGAGTGACATTTAATGGCTCTTTTGAAGGCTAATGCTCATATTTATGTGATGTTTATCAATTCTACCATCTGTAAGTGTGATATAGCACTAAAACAATACTATTTGATATCACTTCTTAAGTAGAAAGCAGTACCCCCTCCATTGGTTCAAAAGGTCAGATAGGGACTACTCCTTTCTTCTATAGATTCACGAAGAATATTTAACGGCGATTTCCTCTTTTGCCAACCAGGTGTCGTAATTTTAGGTGAAAATCCCGCCCAGACAAGATTTGGCAAAAGCAGGTATCGCAATTTTAGGTCAAATTCCCAGGTGTTTCATCTACTTGGAATGTGGTCTGTATAATAGAAAAGTAGTTTTAACAAGTGAAATTTCTAGCCCCTTGCACCTGTTTCTAGGCAAAATTCCCGCCCTTGGCAGAAGTTCAAAGGTTAGGTGACACACCCCCTTTGTTTTTCTGCAATTGCCTATCCTTTTCCATTGAGTTTCAACGGCAGCCCTCTGACGTCACGCGACATACCTGTTTCTAGGCGAAAATTCCCGCGCTGTTTCTGGAAAAACCCTCTGACGTCACGGCAGCCATAGGGAAATAACATTGGATTTTAAACGCAGCCCTCTGACGGCATGTGACCAAGCCTTTTCCCCTGTTTCTAGGCAAAATCATGTCTAGACACATCCCCAGGTTGCTGAACTCAGCTGCCTTTTTTTAAGATAAAATCTAGTCTAGACACACGCCCCAGGTAGTTGAAATCCCCTGCATTCTTTCTAGACAAAAACATGTCTAGACACACCCCCAGATGGCTTAAACTCCCCGGTCTTGTTACTAAGCAAAATTCCCAGGTGGCTGAAACCCCCTGCAATGCTTTTCGAGGCAAAACATACCTCACCAATATACGCTATATATAGAGCGGGTAAAGACATATCCCTATCAGTCTCTTTCAAAAAGTTGCCAAGAACACAACCGTCTTAAACAATGGATAATACCTGTGAAAAAGTAAGTCCCTTTTCTCACTCTACCCCCTCCCCTCCCAAAAAAATCTTTATACACTGCTTAGTTTCAAAATATACTCTTTTTTCTACTGTGTAACCCCACATCCCTTCCCCCACCATTCAAAACCATTTAATACTTTCGAAAAAAGAAATTATTCTTTTCGCTAATAACTTTCATTTTTCTGGAATCTCCCACTTATGCCTTTAAAACTTTAGCATAGAATCCATCAAATGTGTCAAATCTATCGCGCGTGCTTTGCCTAAAATCGGCATCTGTTGTGAATTTAGGCAGAACCATATCAAAGGGTGTCTGGTAAACAATGAAGGGTTATTCAAAGGTTTGACGGCTTTTGTATAATTCTAAGCTGAACTTTCTCTGGAAAATTAATGCCTAATACAGATATTTTAGGCCTTGAAATTGCGTGTAAGGAGAGAGAACGGGACAATAAAAATATTTATTTTCTAGACAAAATCTAGTTTTTAAACTGCTTATTGCACATAAATGGTAAAACCTCACATGCATACCTACGCTGCGGACAAATTATTGTCTAGCATTTTTTTACCCCTTAGTGTCCGGTTTATTTTCCATTTTTAAAATTCCTGCATATAAAGAAACGATCGCCTATTATTTCTAAGCCTATTTTCTACGCTTTCCTGGAAATGGTGACTTATTTAAAGGCGAAAAGGGGGATGCTTTCTATGGCAAAACTATGATTTCCAATAAACTTTTTATCAAGTTTTGCCTTCCTGAAATGACACAGGGCGGGATTTATAGAATCTAAGCTCTAAAATACAGCTATTTATTATTTCTAGATGGTAAAAAATAGGATTTTCGGGTTCATTTCTCGCAAGGAGTGTCTTCTAAGAATAAGGATATTTCTACGTTTACTGGGTGGTTTCTTACGAATTTGACAAAAAAGGAGTGACTTATTTAGAGGTGGACGGGGAAATAACGAAATTACGGTTTCCAAGTTTTGCCCTCCTCGAGCGGAAGGGGTGGGGTTTATTTAAATGCTCTTTTTTTCGAATTCATGGATTTTATCTGCTCTTTAGGTTTAAGAGGCTTTCATAAAAATCCTACTTTAACTAATTTCTTTTCTTCCGTAACATTATTATCATATACTAAATTTACCTTTCCTTTCAGAATTTCCCTGCCCTTGCCCTTCCCAACAAACGTGCAAGAGTGGGTGAGGCCACACCGGTTGGAGATGGCTGGCCCTTCCACGCCCCCAATACCCCCAAGGAGAAATGCCGTCCCATCTATGCTCCACACGCAAGACGGTGAAGTCACCGGGTCTTCAAGACCTGAGGCTTATAACAGTAAAACTGTCAAACTTTCTAAGCTGTCAATGCAAGTTTCGATTCCTAAGCCATCCAAGACCACGCACTGCCAGTCCTTTGTTCCCCATCATGCTGCTGGCTCATCAATGCAAGCTGCGATGCGTGATCCACCCAGGCGTGTGATAAACAAAACCCTCGCTCCCTGTCATGCGTTGCATGGGCCTTTAAGAGCTGCGCAAGGTCCCACTCAACTAGCTGTGCAGCCTGCACAAGAGCCCGGTGTAGCCCTGTCGGCGCAATTTGAAGACGTGAGTAAATTTTTTTCAATCTAATAAAGCTATTTTTTAGCTGTTAGAGAGCCCTTTACTCTTTACTTTTCTATTTCCCTTTTTTATGTCTCAGGACCACGTTATAGAAACATCTAACTATTTTTTTCAACTTTTTAAGCCTTTCTTTTCGCCATTTTTCAAACCTATATTTCTTGGCTAGTAAAAACATTTTAATGCCTCTTTAAGCCCTTGAAGGAGTTTTTATTCTTTTTTATCTTTAGTTTTCCCCTTGTTTTAAGGACTCGGAAATAAGACTATTTTTTCACCTTTTTTGCCCTTTCTTTTCACTATTTTTTGCTAAAATATTAAAATCCCCCCACCCCATGTGCTTAAATTTTACTGCTCCCTCCCCTCAGAGATACCTAAATATAATGTAATTATTTAGTTGTCAAGGAAGCCGCTCTTTCCTATCACCCTTTTTTCTCTGCCTAATAAAGGTGTTTTTCGCTAATTTCTAGTTTAATGTTAGAGAGTCTTTCATCTCGCCATTTCAAACTAATAATACTATTTTTCGCTAGAATATTATAGTTTTCTCCTTGTTTTAAAGTCTTGGAAATAAGACTGTTTTCAACTTTTTAGCCCTTTCTTTTCACTATTTTTCGCTAAAATATTAAAGTTTCAGATTATATCCCTACCCTGCCTAGTTTTAAAAGACACTGTCTCTCAGAAATTAGGTTGTTCTTAGCCATTTTTAAGCGTTGTAAGGTAACTTTTAAATGTATAGATTTTCGCTAGAATATTAAATTTCCCCCCTATTTTATAAGGGACTTAGAAATAAGGCTTCAGCTTTTCTAGCCACTACTCGCTAGTTTTTGGTGTAATCTATACCTTCCATAAAAATGTTCTTTTC
>JAQQPU010006551.1:0-17356 GCA_029168905.1 Artemia sp. Kazakhstan ARC1039 | reverse complement strand
TTTAATGTCGCTCCTTACTTTCAGTTTAAAAAACTTGTTTTTTTATTTAATTTTTGAACGATTTTGAATAAATGCAGGTTTTGATCTTGGCTCACCGTATATGAATAATTAAAACAAAATTTTCATATTAATTTACTTTTATTTAGTTAAATGACTTTCTCGAAACTTGTTTAATTTAATTTACGAACGTTTTTATTAGTAATAAATATACGTAACTTACGAATTAACTTACGTAACGAACTTCTATATTCATATATTTTTAATAAGTTTATTAGGGGGTTCGCCCCCTAGTCAATACCTTGCTCTTTAAGCGAAAGTTCGAATTTTGTTCCAATTCTTTAAAAATGACCGCTTAATCACAAAGGCCGTAAATTAGAATAAATAGCTCTTATGAAAGTACTAAAAAATCTTTGGCTTAAAGAGCGAGGTATTGACTACGGGGTGAACCCAATCATATATGTAATATTTTCTGTTCGTTTAAAGTTTCGATGTTGCTGCTATTGCAGTTGAAATACTTGTTTTTTATATTAAATTTCTGATCTTTTTTTAAATAATGCTGGTTTAATAATATGGCTCCTATGCCGTACCCCGAATCATCTGTTTGCAAACAGAAGTCTTGTAACAAATCTGGTAGTTTAAGTATTCGTGCCAGTAATAATTGCCTTTTTATTTCATTTAGCGCTTTTTTTGCGTCCGCTGGACATTCGAATTTACCTGATTTTTTCAAAAGGTTTGTCAAAGGTTGTGCTATTGTGGCATAATTTTTAATATATCGTCTGAAATAGCTTAACAAACCACAAACTGATCTGCAGCTTTTTTGATCTTTAGGAGGCTGTAAATTTTCTATGACGGTAAATTTTTCTGGATTTGGTGAAATAGTACCTTGATTTATCAGGTGTCCAAGAAAAACTAATTTTGGTACTACTATTTTTAACTTTTCTGGTTTTAATTTTAAGCCTGCTTTTTCAAACTTTTCCAGTATTTTTCTAAGTCCGACCAAGTGGTCTTCCAGGTTTTCATTAAACAGAATTACATCATCTAAATAAGCCAAGGTATCTTTTTTCCTTCCTGGTTCGTTATCTTTTAACGCCAAATTCATTAGTCGACTAAAACAATTTGGACTAAATGATAAGCCAAAAGGCATACGTTCAAATGTGAACGATCTTCCATCGTCTAAAATTACTGTAGCTTTATGCTTTGTTTCTGCATCTAAAGCGGTTTGCCAATATCCTGCTATTAAGTCAAAACTAGTGTAATATTTCGAACCTCCTAGCGAATCTAAAATCGTATCAATTCTTGGTAACTTTATCACGTCCTTAACCGTGACGGAATTTAGTGCTCTAAAGTCTATACATAATCTCCAGGTGTTATCTTTTTTCCTGACTATTACTAGTGGAAAACACCAATCGCTCACACTTTCTTTAATTATTCCCTGATCTTCCATTTCTTTTATTTGGCTTTCTAGCCATGGTTTTAAATGATAAGGTGTTTTATACGGTGATTTTTTGATTGGAGGGCCCTCTCTTGATATCTTGTGCGTGATTAAGTGAGTTAATCCGTAATCCGCTTTGTGTCTTGCAAAAGTCCATTTGAAATCCCAAAGAATATTTTCCACCCTAGTTTTTACGTTTTCCTGTAAATTTTTTAAATCAAATTGTTACAAAAAATCCGTTTTCGATATTCCATACTTTTCTTGTGGTTGCGGTTTTAATGAGGATATATGTTCGTGGTTTGTGAAGTTTACGCTTAATTCTGGACTGTTTAGAGATTTTATTTCCGAATTTGAAATCTTTTCCACTGATCCAAGTTCTATCTGGTTCAGTTTTATTTTATTATTACTTAAATTTGATAGTTTTAAGTGTGTTGTACCATTTTCAGTTTTTATAACTTGATTTTCCACGAAAATCATTGGGTATTCTTTTATGGTGTATCCTCCTATCATGGCATCCATTGTTTTAACCTTTCCTTCTTTTGCATTTAATGTCGCTAGAACTTGAGCTGTCGTTCCCCCTTCTATGGTAATTTTTCCGCTTATTTTTAGGTTATAATTCGAATCGTCACTTTCGTTATCTGTTGTTACGCAAATTTGCCTATTATTTTCATTTGCCTGGTTTATGGTTATTGTATCGGATATGGGTTCCCATACGATCCCATATTTTCTGATGGCATCTATTCCTAGAATACAAGGAAATGGTAGCTGCTTGCATATTATTACTGTTACTATTATTTCTTTATCCCCTGTGCTAAATTTCAATGGACATTCTCCCAAAATTGTCAGCCTGTGCCCTGTCACTGATGTCAGGGTATTCTGGCATCTGCTTACGCGATTTTTAACACTAGGGGGAAACCTCTTAAAAACTTCCTCTCGAATTAATGATTTAGATGCTCCTGTATCTAGTAAACATGGTAAATTTTGAAAACACTCAATTTTAAAACAACGCAGAATCGGTAGACTATTATTATTTGCCTTTGTATCACAACATTCTAAACTATATAGGGGTCTATGTAAGGAAACAGCTCTGTCGACCCTTACAGGCTGGCATCTCCGTTTAAATGCCCACTGCTTGGCCAAAAGTTTCTGGGATTATCCCAGTTTTCTTCAGCGTTACGACTTTGACCCTGGGTATTGTTAACCGTTTGCCTCCTAGGCCTAAATTCAGGAATATTATTAGGTGTTTGCCAAGTATTATTTGTTCCCTGCCTTCCTAAATTTCTGCCCCATGTGTTCTGAACTGGTTTTTTGTCTGGTACGGCTGGCCTTCTTTGGGTATTTTATGCCAGCAATCTGCCACATAGTGATTTGGTTTGCCACAATAATAGCAATTGAATCTTTTCCTATATTGCTTGGTAATTTGCCCTTCCTCATGGGGTCTATACCTATTTCTATATATTCTTGACCTGCTACCATTTGCTCTTTAATTTTCCTCGGGAGGAGGAGGTGGGTGTCCATAATACTTGGTATTCCAAGTCATTAAGGATCTAATACCATGGGATTGGTCGTCAAATGGGGAGGGGTCAGTCCATGGTTGGAAGGTTTGGCCTTCCTCGTGCATTTTTGGTTCACGATTTGGCTCCTCAAGGCTCACCCGTTTCTGTCCCCTTTCATATTTTATACTTTCTTGGGCTCCTGTGTTATTTATCGACATATGATCAAACCTTCTCATAGCCTCGTCAATTTTTACCTCTGTTTCGACTAGTATTATAGCCTGCTCTAAATTTTCAGGTTTCCGTGATAATATTAGTCTTAATAACTTTTTTGGTAACCCTTGGGTAAAAGTATGTAGTTGTACTTTCTGTACTGTCTTGTCATCTCCGCCTTTCTCTAATTGTAAGCATACGGATCTACAAATTTTGTCTGCATATTCCCTGATACTAGTTGAGATATTTAATTTCACTACCTCTGTTCTTAGCCTCTCGGAGATGCTTGTCTCTATGAATCTTGTTTTAAAGGATTCAATTAGAGTACTGATGTCCTTGGGCTCTTTTTCCTTAATTGCCTCAAAATGTTTAAGGGCGCTTCCCTTTAATCTGGCTGCAACGCATTGCTCTTTGACCTTATCCTCAAACGCTTCAGTTAGTTCGTCGAAAATTTTTAATTTTTCGATAAACTCATATACATCTGAATTTCCCGCGTATTCTGGTATAATTTTTGCAATTTCAAGTACTGTTGATAGGGAAGTCATTTTTTCCTCTGGTAAAGCCATTTTATTTCAATCTACTATTTTATCTAGACCTCACGACCCAGTTTTTCCAGCGACCACCAGTTGTTGTGATGTGTAGTTTATGGTATTTGGGTGTTTTAATCACAGATGCCTTTATTCTCCCTTTATAGGGGAGATAAACTCTGGCCCTAAGGTAATTAAACTTTGCTAGCGTGCCTTAGGCTATGACCGAACTAATGAGGCGTACCGACGAGGTATGTTCGAGGGGCTAAAGGTAGATAGTAGAGAGGTTGTCCAAAATACAATACTTTTATTCAATTTACATATAATAATTACAGATATAGATATTCTACTGGGACTGCCTGTCCCAAGTAGACCACAAGTCTCAGAAACTACAATAATATATAATAAGATACAGACACTTACAATGATCCGACAAGATCCCAAGGTATTTCTAACGAGAAAATAAACGGGCAGAGGTTCGCCCTGCAAGTCGAAAAGTCCGACTTCAGTCTCAAAAATCGGGGTATATATATGAAAAACTAACCACGTCCTTCCGGTACATTGACGCATTTAGCCAGGAAATTGGTTATTGAGCAAGTTCCCTCCAAGCCCACACATTCCACGATTTGTATCTTTATCTTAAAAAGTGGTATTTTGAAACTTTGTTTTTGCGTCTTAATATATTTTTACTCATTTAATAATTAATTAAATTAGAAAGCTTTACCACAGAAGCGCGTACTCTTTTGTCTTACCTGTTTGCGTTTTTTTCACGCGGTCGGAATATTGAAGTTCCAGGTTACATGTTCACCTTAGTTTAATAGAGATAATGACATTTATTCACCTTTTCTAGCCTTATCAAGTCTTTTATCTGCTAGCTTTTTGGAGGATTAATGGGGACATTCATTTTTACACCTATTTTTTTTCAGAACGATTTTGACTGTTTAATTCAGGATCCCCTTACTAGTCTCCTAGCAGCAGTACCAGATACCAATGCTCATGAAATACTGGCATGGATCAATGATATGGCTGAAGCTTGGCCAGAACCAAATCCCCCTTCGGTGAGTTTTGCACGATTATTTTTTTAAAGGGTATAACAGTAGTTTGGGCAAGCCTTTCAATGCTTCATAATACATGCAAAAGGTGCTATATGGAAGAGCATTTCATTTATATCAGTAGTGAGGACATATGACGCCTTTGCATTCCAAAGAGTAGTGGGCTGGTTACAGTTCCAAGAGGACATGGTACCCCGTCATAATGCAATGAGTAGTGGGGCTCCAACTGGGCATAGTACCCTTTCATAATGCTATGAGTAGTGGGGCTCTATGAATTTCATAACAGTTCTCCCTTTTTTCATAGGGCAATTGCTTCCAGTGAGCTAATATGCTCTTATTATTTTTCTAGGTTCACACAGCGTCATCTCAAGGGACCTACAACCTCTACGAGGATATAAAGAGTTTTATGAACATGCAAGAGGTCCCGGAGAATAGTGAGCATGAGGGTGGTTTAAGTGCAGGGGCAAGTCAGGATAGTGTATTTGATTTAGACAGTGAAAGAGGTCGAGAGGGTGCTAGAAGTGCCCGCCCCTCACAGTGATGTGGAGTGTTTCAAATATTCCGTCCTTGTCGCAGGACGTAAGCCGTTGAAGAATGGTGCCACTAAGACAAACTTGAACGATTGGGCAGTAAATGGGAAAGAGGGTTCTGATTTTCGAAAAGTAGATTTTAATTGTTTAAGGAGACACTATCCAGTAGCGCTTAAAGGGATTGATATTTTTTTAAAGGCAAATGAACATTTAAAAGTTGGGGTAGCAGTTTTACAGTTTGAAGAAGAATTTGTAGATAGGGAACTAAGTGATGAAAAAGGGGTAATTCATTCTGTAAGAGCACCCTCCATTGACTCAGTTAAACACTGGGTATGGCTTCTGTACGAACCTGCCAAACATCCTGAATCAATTGGACATTTCTTTCCTATCCCCCATATTAGTTGGGTTTTAAGTCAGGGTAAAAATCAAACTACACGCTATTACTGCCCAATGTGTCTCTCTAGATTTTGTACTGAATTGAAATTAAATAATCATTTGAGACACCGCAATCGTCATGGGTACCAGTCTGTGGAAACGGTTTCAGGGGACAATGCCACCTTGAGGTTCAAAAGCTTTCAGAACACACTGTTGCAGAGCAACAAGGTGACATTAGACATTGAAGCTGCTCTCATTGATGTGTCGGATCCGTCAAATATGAATCATGTGAAAAAAACATGAAGCTATTGCGATCTCTTTTGAGCACGCACGGAGAGATTCAAGTAATACCATGCAATTGGTAGATTTTTGCGAGACATTGGATGGAAAAGATTGTGTTGGCAGAGCTATGGTTGCTCTCATTAAAACAGCAAATGAGGCGATTTCACGGCTGCGTCATACACAATATCCTATGAATCTATCACCAGAAGACGAGTTGGCAATCAAAAATCAAGACATTTGTTGGGTTTTTAAGAAAATAATTAATGAGGGGGATGCGAAAACCCGCGATCATGATCATTTGTACTAAGAGATTTCTTCAAGGGGAAGTAACTTTCGGGGTATCGTTCATAAATCGTGTAATTAAAATTTTAGGCAACAATACTTTTTACCGGTTTACATGCACAATTCCAACTATGATTTGAAATTCATATTGCAAGCGTTGGCACGATTGCAGAAAGGTGAAGTTGTAGATGGCGCATGGGTAGATGGTTTTTTTTCATATAACATCATACCGAAATCATCTGAAAAAGCTTCTAGTCTTAGAATTTAAATGGCAAACAATTGATAATGGGAATACTTGTTGGAATAAAATCCGTTTCGTTGATTCTTTTAGTTTTTTCCCTAAATCCCTAAGCCAACTCATTCAAGTACACAAAAGCGACGATTTTAATAGAATCCCCCTCCTCAAACAGTACTTTCCAGGTGAGGAGCTGTATTTATTAAGTGTAAGGGCATATACCCGTACGAGTACTACAGCTCCGACTCGAGCTAAGTGAGGAAAAATTACCGACCATCGCGGAATTTTATGATTCACTTCACGATCGTCAATGCACCACTGTCGATTATGAATTTGCCAAGAGGGTTTGGGCAAAGGAAGTTTGTAAAAATGGGTGGGATTATTGTAAAATATACATGGCAAATGATGTTTTGACGTTGTTGGATATTGTCTGTAAAAAAACGGATAAAATTCATGAAGAATTCGGGTTGGATTTGTGGTATTATTTTTCCACTCCTCATTTGGTGATGGATTTGATTCTTGAAGTCAGTGAAACAGAAATAGGTCTGATCGCCGACGTAGCACCTGTTTGTAGAGAGATCTATGGGGGGAGGGTATTTTTTTCACGGGGATCGTATCCTTGAAACTGACCCGATTGGACAACGCACCGGTGAAAAGTCGGACGCCGTTTTCTTGGATATGAATTCCCTTTATCCGTCGGCATTGTCTCCCTTTTATTTGCCGTGTGGGAATTACCAATGGCGTAATGATCCTTCTGCTCAAGATTTCCCTAATATTCACACTGTTGAGGAAAATGGACCACAAGGATGGTTTTTCGAAATTGATGAAGAAATTCCTCTGGAACTTCATGACTCGGTAAAAGACTTTGATTTCCCCTGCATGAATAAACCGGTTCATAGGGACTCGCTGAGTCCCTACAATTTATCATTAGTAGAAAATAAAGGCATGCTTTGGACACCTTCAAAACAAAAGCCTATTGCCGAAATGGAGCCGAAACGGAATATTGTTGTACACCACGTTCTTTTGCGGTGGATGCTTGCCAACGGTTTCAATCTCTCAAAGATTCATAGAGCCCTCTAATTTGATCAAAAACCTTATATGAAGACGCTTGTTTACACCTTTGTCAGCAAACGGTCTCAAGCAAAAACCAAGGTCGAAAAAGAGATCTCATTCACGATCATAGACTCCAATATGGTCCTTTTACATATAAAAAAAGAAAGGTAGTTTTAAATAAAATTTTGCCGCTGGCTGTGCCATTTTAGAAATTTCAAAAAGCTCATGTTGGAGTTTTATTACAATTTATGTAAGAGCTAGTGGCCGAGGAAAGAAAAAGTTCAAGTTTTTCATGGGGATACCGATTCTTTATTGTTAAAAGTTAAAACTAATAATTTATTGGAAGATTTGGAAAATAGAGAGTACATTAGCTCTCAGATGGACTACACAAACTGGGATGAGTCCCGCTATCCAGAGCTAGTGAAACGCAAGGCTCCAAATCAATTGTTAAAATAAAAATAAAAACGGGAAGTGATTTGGTATTGCATGGTTTACTTCCCGGTCCGAAGGTGTACTGCGTGGAAACGCACAATGAGACTACCAAAAAAGTCTGTAAGGGGGTGCCTGCATACCATGTAAAGGAAAATTTTAACATGAGTGTTTATAGGAACTGTATAGAGCAAAATTTAGTTACAAGAGCGAGTGTCATGGCTATTCGCTCTCTAAAATATAAAACTATACAGTTCGAGTCGAAAAAAATGCCATGTCCACCATATCGGACAAAGTCTATGTGCTCGAGGGTGGTGGAAGAATGCTACCACATGGCCATTATCTTACTTCAGATCGAGTTGAATGTGTAAATTATAGGAAGCAACTCGGTCTGGAGAAAGCTCTATAGTTGTGGGAGGGGGGAGGGGGCCATTTTTCCGTCAATAGCTTAACACTATCGTTTTTTGATCTAGTCATTTCATTTTATTAAATTACATTGCGCAAAGAGTAGGTTTCAAGTTTTTATTTTACCCTGTCACTGGCTCGGCCGCAGTTATCGTTGGTTGCCCCGATCGTCGTGTTTTTTAAAATGTTTATGTGCTTATTTTTATGTTGCTGTATATATGTGAATTAAAGAAACCATGTATTCTATTTCCTCTTGAATATTTATTCAAAAGATTGAGCTTAGGTTAGTTTAGTTACATTTTGACACTGGAAGCGTATGTATCAATTTAAAACACCCTTCAGATCGTTTCTTTGCGGACCGTCCATGTCCAGCAAAACGAACCTTTTAACAAAAGTCATTCAAAACCGTGATAAAATGTTTTTAGAAAATCAAAAAAATATTTATTATTGCTATAGTATATGGCAAGAAACCTAGGATAAAATAAAGAAGGTTGATCCAAGCATAAAATTTATACAAGGACTTGACGTTTTTACTAGTATTGCCCCAAACTCGTGGTTGATTATTGACGATTTAGCTGGATCTATTGAAGAACGGTCGCGGGAAATGTTATAATTGTTTACTGTCCGGTCCCATCACGAACAAATTTCTGTAACTATTGTTCTCCATAATCTTTTTCATCAGAGCAAATGCGTGAGAACACTTGCTTTGAATTGTACCTACTATATCTTCTATAGAGTTGTTCGCGATTCAAATTCTCTTATAACTCTAAACAAACAAATTTATCCTGGTGAACCTAAATTTTTACTTTCCGCATACAATCAAGCAACTAATAAACCTTATGGTTAAATATTATTAGACCTGAATCAAAACACGTCCGAAGAGTCGCGTGCAGTCACTGATATTTTTGATACTGAAATTACTGTACATATACCCGTGAATAGTAAAAAAGATCATTAGTTGTAATCATGAAATTGAAGAAGCTACATGAACAACGGCATTTATTTTCTGTGCTAGCCAATTCAAAACCACGACTTAGAAAAGCGACTCTCAAGAATGGTGTTGACAAGCAATTTATTAATCTCTTGTCGGAACTTTGTTTAAATTTAACAGCGGGTAATGTTCAGCTGTCAGATCGTGTTAAGCAACAGACAAGGCACCATCGATCACTTGTAAGTGCTCTAGCTTGCAATAAAAAAACAAATGTTAAAAGAAAACGTCTTGTTTAAGCGGGTGGTAATTTCTTTTCATTGTTACTACCAATAATCGCCGGACTTGTAAAGACTATTCTGTAGAAATGGCTAAACCCTATAAATTGACGCCAATTGAACTTGCTCTTTCACCCAAAGAGCACATTAAAGATAATCTTGATAAATTTCTTAACAATGAAACAATTGCTGATGATGAAAAATTAATTTTGCTTTAAAATGCCCTTCGTCGTGTCAACAAACATAAACCTTATCGTAAAAAACCACTTAAAGTCAATGTCATTGATCAACCTCCTGAAAACAGTGAAACACTGAAAAAGGAAGATTTAATAACAAGTGTTGGAGACTTTATGCCTCAATTCTATCGTGAACATAGTAAAAGACTCTTGACGTATCTCGCTAAAAATGAACAAATTGATGAAAAAAAAGAAGAAGTTATAATCCAGGGCAAGCCTTACAATTTAACTGACTTATTATTGGATCTGATTGCGAATCGTAAGAGTCGAATCGTTTGACGAGCATTTATATAATTTTTTTAAGTCGTCAAATTTTCCTAAAAGTCTTATCATTAATAAGCAAATTGTAAAGAAACTAAGAGAACATAGTCCATTAAAGGTAGAATATGATTTTAAATCTTTCTTGGAAAGCACACCTAGTGGTGATTTGACACCGGTAAGTAGACAAAAGCGAAGACGTATTGATTCACCCGGTAGTATGCAAAAGGGTAGCAGACGGTTAGGATCAAAATGGATCAAATTTTGAAAAGTGCTTATGAAAGTATTGGAGAACCAGGAAGTTTAAGTTCTCCAACTACACTTGCTAAGGTTATCGGAATTGAAAAAAAGCTAGCAAAAGAGTATTTGCAAAAGGAACCTAGTTATACTCTTCATCGAAATCATAGAGTTTTTGGTAATCACTATCGAAAAACTAAAGCCTTTTGTCTTCGGCATATATTACAAGCAGATCTTTTGACTCTAGACGCGATTCAAAGACAGTATAATAAACCGTACAAGTATATTTTACTTGCAATAAGTGCTTTTAGTCGGTATGCACATGCAGTTCCATTGCAGTCAAAGAGAGGCAATGAAGTTGTTAAAGCCCTTGAATCCATCTTTGAACAAGATTGATATAAAAAAAATTCAAACAGACCGTGGAAGTGAATTTGTTAATCCTCATGTAAACAAAATTTTATTGAAATATAATACAACACTCTATCATACTCATAGTCCTATAAAGGCTACATTGGCAGAACGTTTAATATGAACCATTCGACTTTTAATTTCAAGATATTGTACACTGAGAAATACGGCTGCATTTATTCATGATTTAGATAAAATCATGCAAATATACAACCAACGTCCTCATCAATCCTTGTTCAGTACTATACCTCAGGAAGTTTATTATAGTGGCAATACACATTTCCATAAACAATATTCTAATGAAAAGACAGGAAAAAAAAATTCAATGTTGGTGATACTGTTCGAATCAATCGTACCAGAAATATTTTTGAAAAGGGAAATTACTTGTCGTATACTGAACTTTTTAAAGTGTCAAAAATCCTAGATACTAAACCCATAACATATCAGCTTCTTGATATGAAAGATAAAGAGATTCTTGGCGATTTTTATGACTATGAACTTCAAAAAGTTAAAAACACTGGAATGTATCAAATTGAAAAGGTATTAAAGACTCGTACACATCAGAGTAAGCGACAGTTACTTGTTCGCTGGCTAGGATACAACTCTTTTTTTGATTCGTGGATACCTTTTGAAGACGTTCATAATATCTGAAGGTTTTTATTTGACATTCATGTCCAATGTTTCTGATCCTCTACATGACGATTTGAATAAAACGAGCGATTTTTGAAAAAAACTTTCCCCGGCCATTAAATTTGAGGGGAGGCATGAAGTTGCTCTTGTCGATTGTATTCTTAAAAATGCATATGATACTCTAAGAAAGGATCCTACATATGATATAAAAATTAGACCCCATGATTGGCCAATTGGTGAAGACCAATATGTGATTGAAAATATGAATTCGTTTGAATACCCCTTTGCCACATTATCATATAAGGAGTTTTGGAGTATGAACGAATTGTGTCGTCCAATCAACAAAAAATTTCATATCGTAAAAATGATGCTTTTCAATTCAATTATTCAAAAGAAGAGGGTAAAATCTACATTAGTTCGCCCATTAACAATTAAAAGGTTATTCTAAATGATAATCTAAGAGAGGTGCTTGGTTTTAAGCATAATGTAATCAACGGTAAAAGTGTAGGAAGCGCTAGTGGCATGAATCGTTTCATTTTCACAGAGTATCCACCCGCCTTCTCTTCGGATAGTTGTATATTTCTTTATGCATCCTTTGTCGAGAGATCAAGAGTTGGTAATACCAATGTCCCCCTCCTACGTGTTCTTGAACGAAAAAACTCTCATGACCATATTCATCACTACAATATAAAGCATCTTCAATACGTTGCAGTCAACACTTCGTATTTGGAGCTCTGTCAGCTAACATTAAGAAGCGAATTGGGTGATCCTCTCGCAATAACAAAAGGTTTGGCTGTGATTACATGTCATTTTCGGCCCATCCAGTGAAATGGCTAATAGAACTCAGTTTGTATGTCCTGATATTGATTGCTATGTTGCTACTATTGGACCACGCCAGTTGGGACATGGAATGGACTATTATAGGGGTCGTTCATCAATGTCCAGGTACGGTCTCGGCAGTTGGTTCACTAAGCTTTTTCGCTCTGCACTACCCTTGACAAGAAAATATATTGCACCGGTTGCAGCGGATTTTGCCTCCTCTACATTACATGATTGGGGCTCTGGGAAAGATATTCAAGAAAGTGTTTCACAAAATCTTAGGTCGAGCGCACGATCCCTCGACGAGAGATTGAAACAGAGGGGGAAAGGCTTAAAAAGGAGGAGAAAGACCCCATCACCTATCAGTCTCAAGTCAGCCGGGAAGCATAAAGCATCAAAGAAAGTAAAAAGATCCAAAAAGGATTTCTTTTCCTAAGATGACATATCTACCACATAAAGATTCTCACCCTTCAGTCACCTCATCTCTAAATCTTTTCAATGCTGAAAATGCAGATGTCAGTGTAAAACATGGATTCTATGAACAATTTTACCCGGAACAACCGCTCTCTGAAAATGTCTATTTTCAAATTTATTCTAATGAAGACAACTTTATCGATTTGAATTCGATACTTATAGATTTAAATGTAATTGTTAAAAAATCAAACAATGAAAAACCAAGTGCCGCCGAGGGGTTATCCTACGAAAATTGTGTATTACATAAATAATTTCGACAAATAAGCCTCTGTATAAATAGAACGTTGGTGAGCACGAGCAATAATCTCTCAAATTATGCAAGTTATATACAATTCATATTGATGACACCAATGTCCTATAAGCAGTTGAGGGGTATGACAATTGGATATGAATATAAAAAAAATGCTGACACTACCAATATTCTTAGATAGGCGGCAACTAAAGATTTACATTTAGTTGGGAAACTAAATCATCAGATATTTTTTATACCTCAATGGTTACCTCCTAATCTAAAGATCGATATAAAACTACAACTCGCTCCGTCCAATTATATTATACGAAAAGTACTGGACGCTGCGCCCGATGTAACAGTCTCTTTCACCTTGGCAATACTTCATGTACGAAAACAAAAAGTTATGAGTTCTGTGGCTTTGGCGATTGAAAAATCAAGAGCCTCTGGAAATAATATCAAATTGATCGTGCGTCATACAATCACGAATCAGCGTCATATTGCTACAGGTACGCGTGCCTATACCGATTCCTCATTTATCAATGGCGAGATTCCTTCAAAATTGGCATTAAATTTTGTAAAAAGTGCTAACGCTGTTGGATCATGGACAGATTCCCCGCATAAATTTGAATTATCTGAACGTTCCAAGCTTGTATGTAAAGTAAACGGAATCCCACTCTACAATTTATCCTTTGATAAATCCTACAGGACCCTCTACGAAAAGCCAATGCAATCCCTAGATCAAGATTCTCAATTGGTCAAAAATGGTATTAGTGAAGAAATGTTTGCGAAAACACATGGCATTATTGTATTAGATTTGTCTGGTACTCAAGATATGAGTATTGTCCGGACGGGAAATGTAACGATAGAGTGTACCTTCCCATACCGGTGGACGAAAGCAATGCATTAATATCGCTAAATCAATTTGAAACCTATTGGAAATTTACTCCTGACGGCAGTGTTTTATTAGACTTGGCACCATGAACACGGAACAAATAATCGATGTATTTAACATGGACCCCTAAATGTCCAAACATAAATCCTATTGCAAATCTTCAGATATCCTGGAGCATATTCAACATGTTGACAATACTCTAATCTTTGTTAATAGCAGCCCGTCGAGTGTAAAGACGGGGCATTGGTTATGCATCTTTCAAACAAGAAGCAATATAGAATTTGCTGATCTGCTTGGCTTGCCGTATACATTCTACACACCTCATATTAAATTTTTTTTGAGCAGAGCGGAAAAGTTTATTATTCGAAATCGGAATCGGGTACAAGATTTATCAACGAAAAGCTGTGGTTTTCATACCCTATTATTTTTTATTTTTTAAAGTCGTGGACATACTTACATGGAATTCCTCAAGATTTATGGTGACAATCCTCGATTGGACGACTTTCTAGTTGAAAATACTCTTTCTTACCTCCATAATATAAATTTCGGGGCCCTAAATGTGAAATGCATTAAATTTTTATGTAAATTTGTTTATTAATAAAACTTTGTAAAAAACACTGTGTTCTTTAGATTTCTTTTTCGATGTATAGGTAATCATCCGAAACGATAAGTGCAGGTAGCTCGTCAAGATTCAACTTTTATTCGTCTTGACGTGCAAAGTCATGCTCACATTTTCCACAACATAGGGTAACTTCATTTTTATTAAATCTCTTTGTAAAGTCAGGAATACTACTCTGATTCATATGATAAAATTCACGTGTTTCAATTTGCTTATTTGAATCAATGTCACATACAAAATTCTCATATGAAAAATCACTTTCTGTAACAGCCAAATAAAAGTCTGTAGGTTTATAACCAAAGTAGCCAGTATCTTCAGAGCGATGTCGGAAAAACCAGACTTTTATTATTCCAGCAATTGAAGCGTAGACCAGGTTCTTCTTCCCAAAATAGTTTAAAGCCACGACGATACCAGTCTCTTAAAAATAAACTGAACTCACGTTTAGGGTTTTTCGCAATCGGGCCAGGATAAGTATTTTCCCATTGATCGCATTTATCATAGTGACAACTGGAGCATAAGAATCCTCTATTATGAGAGTCACAAATCTCTTCAAGACAAGAATTACAGTCATTAATTTCTACTGCATATCCTCTGTGCAATTTACATGGATTGCATAATTTACACTTTTCATTATAGTCATCAGCAAAAGTACAATTCTCACAGGATGACCAGCTGGCCAAAGCATACAAGCATAATGGGCATGTGTAAAACATTTTTCGATGTTGACTGGTCCACTTCCAAAAACAAACTGATGCTCGATCAATAGTTTCAACCACCTGGAACGTGTCTAGACATGTTTTCGTCTAGAAATAATGCAGGGGATTTCAGCTACCTGGGGGTTGTGTCTAGACATGATTTTGCCTAGAAACAGGGGAAAAGGCTGTGTAAACATGACGTCAGAGGGCTGCGTTTAAAATCCAATTTTCTTTTCCCTATGGCTGCCGTGACGTCAGAGGGTTTGTCCAGAAACTACGCGGGAATTTTCGCCTAGAAACAGGTGTGTCGCGTAACGTCAGAGGGCTGCCGTCAATACTCAATGGAAAAGGGATAGGGCTGTTGTAGTGAAACAAAGGGGGTGTGTCACCTAAATTTTGAACTCTTACCAAGGACGGGAATTTCGCCTAGAAACAGGTGCGTGGGGCTAGGAACTTCACTTGTTAATACTACTTTTCTATTATACAAACCACATTCCAAGTAGATGTAACACCTGGGAATTTGACCTAAAATTGCGATACCTGCTTGTGCCAAATCTTGCCTGGGCGGGAATTTCACCTAAAATTGCGACACCTGGTCTCCAAAAGAGGAAATTGCCGTTAAACATTCTTCTTGAATCTATACAAGAAAGGAGTAGTCCCTATCTGACCTTTTGAACCAATGGAGGGGGTACTATTGTAGAAAAGCTTGGAACTATAAAACCAAATCATCATTGTAACAATTATGGTCCAAAACCCGTAACTGAAGGTTTGTAAGAACATATCTCGTATGTTCCTCCTCGTAGCCTCCTTAATAAGCTAGGTAACGCACTAGGGTAACGCACTAATAAGGTAACGCACTTATATATCAAATCATATTATTAGAGGAGTGGTTCTGTTGATAAAGCGTTCGACTTCGAAATAGGGTGTCTTGCGTTCGATTCCTGATTGGGTGTTTTTTTTTTTTTATTATTATGGTTTTCTAACTTCTATACGATCTTTTTTCAGATAATTTCACGGTGTTTCAATGTTTATCAATTCTACCATCCGTAAGTGTGATATAGAACTAAAACAATACTTTTGATGTCACATCTTAAGTAGAAAAGCTTTGAACTATAAAACCAAATCGTCACTGTAATAATTATGGTCCAAAACCCGTAACTGAAGGTTTGCAAGAACATCACTCGTATGTTCCTTCTCCGAGCCCCCTTAATAAGCTACGCAATTAAGGTAACGCACTAATATATCAAATCATATTATCACAGGCGTGGTTCTGTTGATAAAGTCTTCGACTTCGAAATAGAGTGTCCTGCGTTCGTTTCCTGCTTGGGTATTTTTTTTTTTTTATTATTATGGTTTTCCCACTTCTATACGATCATTTTCAGATAATTTCACTGTTTTTGTAAATGTGATGCACTCATTTTTTAAAACATGTCCCAGGAAGGTTTTTGTTCAAGCATTTTGATTCAAAAGGGAATAGAGGTATAGAGTGCATGGTTTGCAACGACATGCGTAAGCGTAATTTTGTCAAAATACTGTGGGGGGGGGGTCGAAGTTGGATCAAATTTTCCCAAATCAAGTGAAAATGACAGAGAAAACTGAAAAAATAGCCGTATAGTAATAAAAAGGTAAAGACGTCCTAAAGAAAACTGACCTGTTTCAGTGGATGCTTGAATTATGCAGGCTTATCTTAGTTTTGACAACATTTTTGGAGAAACTAAATTTAAGCCGGGAGGGGGAGGCAAACTGGGGTCTAGAGAAACATTAAGGTGGGAAGGGAAAATGCTCCCTCTGCCCCATAGCAAATTACGCCCCTGGCCCCAACCCCTTGCCGCTAAGTGGTTGGAGAAGTGTAGCCATGTGGTTCAGGAACCACTCAAAGTTGTATATTAAAAGAATGATTACTTATTGTTATACTTACTTATTCAAATTATCTACTTGACAATTCCACCGTAATATTCTCTCCATGCGTAAGATTGTGCATCCAAAGAGGAAGAAAGACAAATGAAAATAGTTCTCTAGGAGAATTCAGGTACTTCTTCCCAAAATTTTTGAAATGAAAAAAAACACACACAAGAAATTGTCTTTCTTGGAAATTTCCATTCATTTCTGAGTAATGAGTGACTTTTTATTTAGGGACAGGTCAAACAAATCCCTCAGCCTAAAGGCACATTTCTGTTGAGCCAGCAAAATTTTCCGCAAGTATGTCGATATACAAACCTGTCCGCTCAGTTAACCTTTTGTGTCAGAGCTACTTACCTAGAGCTACTTTGTTAAGTGTGACTAAATTTAATTTTTAAAACAAAGAATTAAAGATCTATTTCTTCCTTAATTTTTTTTTTTTT
>JAQQPU010006550.1:16007-29084 GCA_029168905.1 Artemia sp. Kazakhstan ARC1039 | reverse complement strand
ACTTTTTAAGTCAATGGACCGGTAACTTGCTTTGACCTGGAAGTGATTATTTTGTTTAGTATAAAAGCAGTTTGTTTTAATTTTGATAAGTAAGTAACTCTACTGATGATGATGACCGACTGTGTCATCGAAATATTTAGAATCTTTGTTTTATATTTTCGTTTCACTGTCTAATAAAAGGACCTATCCCAATTTGGAATTCTTATTGATTTCGTCACATAAAAGGCAGTGTGGTCATGGAAAATAATAGTAATGTACTCTTAATAATGGCATAAGTGTATGGAAATTCACATGTTTCTAGGGGTATAAAGTCGAAATGCCTACCAGCTATCGTTTTCAAGTAAGTTTTTAGTCCTTTGTCTTGTTCCTCTGTAAATATTTATTATGTGTTGTAACCCCGGGTATTGTGGCCGAACATGGGAGTTCACCATCCCGTAGGATGGAAAAAAAAAATACTAACAACAAACTGGTGAAGATGGCACGTCTCGGAAGCTGCCAAAAACAGGCAAAGAATAACAAAATACAACGTGAGTTTTCTAGTATTCGTAATTAGGCGTAGGCCTTCAGACAAAATTGAACAAAATTCAAGAGTTAATCACCATAAAACGTGATCCGATCTGATTTTTGGTACAAGTATTAATTAAGGTCAGACATTTTAAAAACATACACTGCCATCTGTCAGAGCTTTTATAATCCACCAGAAGCCCCATTGGTTTTTATATTGAGACTGTTTGTTTTAGCTAAACGTGGGCCGGTCTCCCCTATTCCAATTTTGATATTTGATTTTGCCCAACTGTAAACTTTTGAATTGAATTCTTAGAAGAAGAAGCTGTTATCTAACCGTAATGTGATTTGTGTCAAATCGCTTTTGTGGTGTTATGATTTCTGGAAATTGGAAGTATGATAGTGGGTCTATTATATTATACTTTTGCAGGAAAAGTAGAACATGAAAAATGCTAGAGGCCGAGTCTTAGCGAAATATAGAATGACTAGTTTCTAAGGACCTATATTCAAAGGACCTGGGGATGTATTAGTAGGATCCCTCCCCCCTCCATCACAGAAACGGCTGCCCCCCTCTACACAAGATGCTGCCTACGCCCATGTATATGACTAGTCAATGCATCAATCGTGCAATAGAATGCATGAGTCAGTCCATTTAAGCGACTGTTATCAAGGACAGCCTTGTACAAAACAAATGAATAGAAACTGCCATATTTCTAGGCTCACATGGGGACTGAAAAATCATCAACAGAATGAGAAGCCGAGGGACCTTAATAGGTCCGTTTTTAAGTTTTACTAGCTTGACTTTAGACCTCTCCTTTGCTCAAATCTATAGGATAATATCAGCAATAAAAAAAGAACAAGAATAGAACGTAGCCTAAACATCCAAAGCATACATGCATACAAAGTGGGATAGTGGTTACATGATTCAAAAAAGTGTGCATAAACTGCAGTTTTTAAGGCATCAGACCCCCTGCCCTGGAAAACTTTTCTGATTAACGAAGAAAGACCAGAATTATGAAGATTAACAGCATTGCCAAAACTGTTGGGTATAAGCACGCATTTGAAACCACCAAAAGCTAAAAAAAACGAAAAAGAAATGAAAAATGTTAGCCACGCATAGAAGCTCTTTTCTCCTATTTTCGATTAAGTAACACCATTAACAATGCTCTGCCCTTCATTTTTCTCAATAATTTTATATTCCAATGCCATTCCTCTCAACCCAACTACAGACCACCCTTCAAAATTCTTTGTTAAGGTATGTAGCTTCAACAGCGTCCTTCCAAGAGCACTAAAAATGATCGACTGTTTCCATCTCCGTACTTTTTTACTCCTCGCTATTTATTTCTTCACATAAAGCCATCCTTGGGATGTTTTGGTCCGGTATCTTCTCAAGTAACCAAGGAAACATGGCATCGCCTAGCTTATAAAACAAGGAAATATCTTAGGCCAGTCCCGAAGGGAATTTTGTATTCCTGGACCGCCTTTAATGAATGGTGAATAGCTCTTGACGTAAATCAAAGTAATAGCTGATAAAACTGAAACAAGACACGGTGTGATGACAGTATCGTCCATCACAAAAGACTAGCCTTATCTCCACGTGCTCTGCAATAAAAGTTTTATTGTCTTTGGCGTAAATGAATTGGTGGTCCACCTCAATTTTGGCACTGACCTGGCTAACCATTTTTGCTGTTTTTTTTTATTTTTATTATTCCTATTTTAAATTTATTTTAATTGTTCAGAAGCCGGCCTGATAAGTCCATGAACAAAGTTAAGAAAATTCAAGAAAACAAAAGACACTGCTGGTTTCGATTTCAACACGCCAATTATATGATGAATAAAATAACCCTATTGCTTGATTGTATGTGTGCTTGAATTTGGAAAATATTCTGAAATGTATTTTAGAATAGACTTAGTCATAATGACTTTCACAAAGTATTTCGATGAAAATACCATTTGTGGTATTATAATAATATAATACATAATTGAAAAAAATGGGTCTCCCTGGACTTGAATTAATAAAAAACGACCTTTCAATTATATATTTTTCTGGGTTATGTATTATATTATTATAATACCAGAAATGGTATTTTTACCCCTTCTGGCTTCGCCTAGGGTGGAAATGGGGTACTAAGTGATCAAATTTTCCAATTCCGATGTCATTTTTGGTCTTCCTGGGCTTGAAGTAATAGGGAACGGCCTTTCAATTATATATTTTCCTCAATTATGTATATTTTTATTAAATACCACAAATGTATTTTTACCCCTTCTGGCCTCACTGAAACGACCTTTCAATCCAGAAAATATTTCGGAAATTTAAATTCGAATGCCCCCCCCCCTCCTTTTTCCTCTTTTTCCCTGAAAAAAGGGCACTTCTGCACGGTCGATTTTGGTTGATTTGGGATATGTTATTAAGCACTTTTTTGAACATTTTGGTTCCAAATACATTTCTGTTCCTGAAACGGCGAGGTTTGACTCGCCATTTTTGACGGAAAAATTTAAAACTTAACTAAAGGGTCCAGAAATATGGTGATTCATGAAACACGGTAGCTTTATTGACCGTACGAATAAGATTCGGCAAAGGGACTGGATGATACCTATCCAGGTTGTCAGACACATTCTCGACAACCGCAAAACTAGAAAAGAAGCCAATCTAGTAAACAAAATGGTCTGTGGTACCAAAGACCCTGTTAGTATCTGTCTTGAGGAAGAAATTCCTTAGTTTTGTCCTGCATTGTTTTTTTTTTCTTATGCCACCAATGTCAGTTTATTGTAAGAAATTGACAAGGGTCTAACCTCCGTTGTTTTTACGGAAAGTGTGACCTAAAATCCTACCATTCTTCAATTTCTCTGTACCATGTTTCTGCTTTCGAGAGAAAAGCTCCGTTTAAGCAGACAAGCTATGAGGCCACAGTTGAAGTTGGACTCATAGTACAGTCAATATAAGGTTTGACCGCAAACAAATTGCAACAGAAATGATTTTTACACCATCTTGTAGAGAAAAAAAAACTGTACAACATAACAAAAGTTGAGAAACCTAGAGGGGTGCAAAATTAGTGTTTTTTAGCGTTTTGTGTTTTATTTTTCGTTTTTAAGCCTAAATTTTCGATTTTCTCAAGGCTTAGAGTTTACTTCATGGGAAACACATTTCTAATGTAGTTTTATGTGCTGAACTCGAATATTACATCAGATTTAAGATACGGTGAACCAAAAGTGTTTCACATTCATCACCATTCATGAAGTTCGCGATTCTATTATAACATAGTCGTTTGATCACATTTCTTGAGTAGTTTTATGCGATGAACTCGAATATCACATCAGATCAAGGATATGTTCAACCGACAGTGTTTCACATTCATCACCAAAAGGTTTCTTCAAAATAATCAATCATCTCTTAATGTATTAACTGACTAAAATCACAGGTAACAAAAATCACATTGGTAAAAGGCAGGCAACTTTTCAAATGACTTGCGACATTAATCACTGGCAGTGTAGTTTGAAACTTCGTCGTCGAGATCGTCGATGAGATCTTCTAATTTGGGAGAATTATCACATTCTGCTCCCTGACAAGTTTTGCACACGAGAGTGCAAGACATGCCCTTTCTGACACAAGTGCACCGAGCAAAGGTGCAGTTTGAACGGCAGGAACACTTAACAATCTTAACAAGTTGGGGAGGTGCTGGGGGTAGGTCCGTCATCACAGGGTATAATGTACCATTTCGGTCCTTCCAGTCCCACTCTTGAGGGTCCAATCCTAGATTACGGTCGTCATTCCAGGCGTGTACCTGAAAGTAAACTCTATAGCTGTGAAATGCTGCGGAGTTGGATGTGGGAGGTAGCTGTTCTGGGTGAACAAAAGCCGTTGCTGTGTCGAGCTTTCTTTCGAAGAGCTGCTTTCGAAGCTCGTTCAGATTTCGCCCCTTCTTTCCACCATATAAGAAGTGCGTCTTCTCCGGCTTCCTTGACTTCGATTTTTGTTGCTGCCTTCTTCATAAAGACCTTGGCAGATGCTCGAAAACTTTCGTCTTCTATCACTTTTTTCAGGGTAAGACCTTTTCCGATGTTGTGGACACGTGATGTAGAATCACACCCAAGGAATGCATGGGCAAAGAGGATCAGACCACATACTTCTTGGCCTAATCTTTTTTTCATTTCATGAACATCCCAGCACCTTCGCTCTTTATTTTTCTTTGGCTCTGGGGCGAAGTACACCTTGTTAGTGGAGACATCACAATGGTAGCAGAGAAGGACCAGAAGATCCGTATCTTCTCCAATAACGGCAGTTACCTTCTGTTTAGCTGATTCGATAGCAGCTTTTACAATAGGCACGTCTGCATCACTGGGGGCTTGGACTACAAAATAGCCTTTTTGCCGGAGATGAACTGCAAGCGCACTAATGAATCTTGACTTGTTTTTCTTGTTCCCGAGAAATTCTTCTTTCTTAACTTTCAGACGCATGTCATTCGTGAAGAAAACCTCGCGACCAATCGTTCGATTACGATACGAATGGGCCACATCTTTGATGGAAGGTCCACTATCATACCCATCAAAAACAACAGTTGCGCCAGGGTACTTCCGCGAAATATACAGAGAGTAGCTCTGTATGATACCCGCATACGTGTCATTTTTTATCCATGGGACTCGGTGCACACGGAATTTCTTCGAGTTTGCATGCAAGTGCAATGGCCTTGGCGAATTCGGCCTTGTTCGGCACTCTCGGCATAAATGAGCTGTCAAACAGAGCAGCGGGATACGAACAAAGTTCATACCGGAAGCACTCTGATTCAGGAAGTCTTGTCCTTTCGGCTAACGCAATGAAGCGTTGGAATAGCAAAGCTGGATCCAGTCGCTTGCAATCTCCTCCAGCTGTTTGCTTTGTTGTTATCTGGACTGCCTGTTCCTTTCTTCGGAAGACAAAATCCTTCGCCACTTTTCCAGTCATAGCATCAAGGATTTTTAGCCCGACAGCCTTCGCACAGTCAACGTTTGCAGATTCATATGCAGTCAAACCGGTAGCAATGCTTCTAAGATGGGTATCCCCACCGAATGGTGAGCCATTTTCAAAGTACGTGACCATCGCCTGCGTATCCTTGAAGTCTCGTTCTTGTCTGGGGCCTGCGTTCTCCTTGTGCTGCTCGCTTGTCCCATAGAGAATTTGCGTCAGATCTTCCATTAGGAGGTTAACAGCAGAGCAGGTTGGGCGTGCTAAAACCCACAGCGACCTCTGGGTTTCGGTCATGCCCGTACCCCTAGTCAGTCCGCCTGCTGTTTTCAACGAGCGCATAAGCTCTTGTTCAATAACTAGATCCGTCGACAAGCCAGCCCAATAGCGATCAGATCGTCTGACGACGTGCATTCCTTGTTGGAATGAACTATGAACAGTAGGATGGGTTTCTTCAAGCTTCACCATCTTCTGAAGGTATATTCGGCACGATTTGGCATAGTTGTTGTGACCACAGGCCGCAAGAAAAGGTAGCATTTCAGAAATAGACTTTAGGTGTAAGTCCCAAAGCCCCATCCGCTCAGCTTTGATGAAAGAACGAAGCATCCCAACCATATTCATAAGCTGAAACCACAGCTTTGAAGTTCTGTGCTGAGACAGATCAAGTATCTTCTGGTCGACGAAACCTTTGATCCGCTTGAGTGCAGGATTTTCTTCAACCTCCGTCATTGTTGCCTCTCCATTCATTAGCTTGCTGTATAGTGTTTTAAGGTCTGCAACTTCTTTGGTGCCTAACTTTGTTTCAGGTTCTGAACAGGGATCATCGTCAAATAACTCGGAGAGCAGCACGGCATGTAGAGCACTATCAACTAGCAAGAGACCTCGAACAGCTCGTGAAATAGCCTTTCCACTTAGGAGATGGGGAACAGTGTTTGGGGCATATGCAAGTTCCAGGACTTCGCGGAGACCGGATCCTTCCATTGTGTATCCTATGCGTCCAATAAAATTTCTTGTTTGGTGATGAATGTGAAACACTAACGGTGGGACATAACTTGAATCTGATGTGATATTCGAATTCAGCACACAAAACTAGTTCAGAAACATGTCTCCCATGAAGTAAATGCTAAGCTCTAGGATAACGGAAAATTTCCGCTAAAAACAACAAAAAACAAACGGAAAACGCTAAAAAACACTTATTTTGCACCCCGCTGGGTTTCTCAACTTTTGATATGTTGTACAGTTTTTTTTTCTCTACAAGATGGTGTAAAAATCATTTCTGTTGCAATTTGTTTGCGGTCGAGTCCTATTTGACGCTAGATTGACTGTACTATCAGATCTAAACGAGCTTTAAATCTGTGACAATTCCCAGGTCCCATTGCCAAAATACTTGCTAAGAGCCTTAAACAGAAAAATTGCCAGCCCCAATAAAAGAAGCATTTTCCCACGGTTCCAGAATCTTGCTATCCACTTTTACAAGCCATTTCTATTTGTGATTTTGATTAAGTTTGCTATTTTATGTTTGTATTTGAGACTGAGACAGACAAATGGTGTCATGTGTGTCTCCTGGACTTTAGCGGTTCTCCCATTGCTAAAGTAGTTGGAGGTTTCCCTTTGCTCCTTTCTTAGTGGGGATATTAAAAAGTTGGCCCAAGGCAAGAAAATAAACTTAAAAAAAAAAAGAAACTCTGTTCTTTTTAACGCCGATCAATACTCCTTGAAAAGCTGACGAATGTATATTGCAGCGTTTTTATACGAGAATTTTTCAAGAGGTAAGTCATTTTGAAAATAAATTCTTTGTTGTAGTGCACATGGATAATGACAGGAAAAATTGGATAATGACTGTACTCACTAACAAGCTAAGACCTGTTAAGTTCCAAATACAGTCCGGAGAAAAAAATGAGCCCTTGCTACCCCATCTATAGCACCCCTAACATATAAACTTTTAGGCAAAAAGTGGGGATCTTGAATCTTATTGAACAAGAACCATGTGAGGATCTTCAATTGAAGATCCGCCCTAATGTGAAGATCGTGGCTCTCCACTAATTCGCCCCTCCTAAATCTATCCCTTTAAAAAATGTAAGCACATATCATCTTGTTGGAAGAGAAGTCACGCAATGATTTTTAAACTGTATGACTGGAAGACCAAATTGGGCTTGTGTTCTAACAAATATAATATACCCCATTTTTCATTTATATTCTGACCGTTTTTGAATTCATGCCTAGAAACCTCCCCACCGTTTAAAATTTCCCGGAATTTCAGGAATTTCAAATTTCAGGAATCTTCTCTCTTCGGAAAATTCTCCCCGTGGAACTACCCCCCCCCCCCGTGCAGAAAATTCCTCCACGCAGCGATCTTTCTTCAGACAAAAAATGCAAAGTTCCGCATTTTTGTAGAAAGAAGCTTAAAACCTCTACAATAAAAGGTTCTCTGATATCCAGAAGCTGATAGTATAATTTCATTAATATCCCTTAAGTTTTGGGGGTGTCTCCTCCCGTTTTCTAAAATCAGGCAAATTTTCTCAGGCTCGTAGCTTTCGATGGGTAATATTAAACTTAATGAATTTTATACATTTAGAATCAGCACAAAAATTCAATTCTTTTCATGTATCTACTGTTATCAATATTCCGATTCTAGAGTTTCAGTTACTATTGGGCCGAGTCACTCCTTACTTACAGTTTCTTACCACGAACTGTTTGATGAGAAGCTATTTTAAATCCATTAAAACTCTAGCGTATCGAACAGGGGTTGAGGTGGGGGCAGATCCCCTCATATACGGAATACCTTCTGTTCGTTTTGAGTTTTAAAGTTGCTCTTTACTTTCAGTTAAAAACTTGTTTTTTTTTCCTTTTATGGTGTCACAATAAGGAATTTTACTGTGCACCCCTAGGTTATTATCGTGTCTTTTATATCGAGTCTATTATCGTGTCTAATTGTCAAAACAACTTCACAAATCGATGATTTCAAATCCAAAGGCAGTATTATACAAGAGATATACAAGAAGCTTTTCTTTAAGAGAGACAAAACATTTTCAGTATGTGGTGAAGTTTACTGTCATATTTTATTATGAATACTGTTCAATAATAAATGGAAATACACATGAACCATGTTTTATTGCGCCGTAAAACTTTTCCACTGAGGCTTTTACTGCTCTTTTTTTCCTTATACAACTCATTCAGAAACATTTCTAGGAAGATAAAAATAAATCTCGTCCTCAAGTGTTTCTAATTTAGCAAGCAATTCTGTATTATTTTTTTTTTTTTTTTTTTTTACAAGGAGTTGCATGCTATTAGAGAGTTTTCCGAAAGGGTATGGAGAAAGCCCAATCCGTTCTGGAGTTGGTTGAAAAATAAATGAGGTACTAGACAATTCCAACTTAAAATAAGCTCCTCTTCCCCCAAGGAGGTTGGAGATAAATGATCGGGAATATATATTAAAATGGGGTGGAAACGAATCGTGGACAATGTTTACAAAAGAAGGTAAGAAAGGGAGTGTACACACTGTTGAACGAAAGGGGGTCGTAGACAGAGCTTACACAGAATTGTCCGCAAGGGTCTGAAGAAGACCGTACATACTGCTGACCAAATGGGGCCAAACGCTGAGCGTAAGCACCGTTGATCAAAATAGGTCGGAGAAGATGTATACGCACAATTAGCAAAGGCGGTTCAAAAAAGAAGTGTATGTGCAATTTGCCAAAGAGGTTGGCATATCAATGTTCTCACTATAAAGCAAAGGGACTTAAAGATGGATCTTGTGAAAGTAAATTTGTGACCCGCAATCTCAGAAATTGTTTCCACCCTTTTTGGGGAAAACCAGATACTATTAGCAAAATATACAGCCAGTGCTGAGGGAAGTCTTGCAAAAACATAGAGGGATATTACGGATGTGACAAAAAAGAACAATAAAAGGTTCCCAGATTCAATTAGCCCGAGTCAGACATGCGACCATTTTACCGATATTGCCGAAAAAGTAACTAAGAATATTAGTAGCGCAAGAATGGGAAAAATATCAGAGAGATATCTACCAGAAAATGCGGACGTTTCATTATACCTCAAACCAGTGACTATGACGGAGTTAAAGGAAGTGATTGCATTGTTTAGTAATTCTGCAGCCGGTATTGCTCGTGTTCCGTTAAAAGCTGTCAAGTTTGTTTTTAGTCTGATTCAGTCAGATTTTATGTTTTTGATTAATCTGTGTTTTCAGAAATCTGGACTTCCCGATTGTCCTATAAGTGCAAAGATTATTCCTTTATTTAAAAGTGGCGATTAGTCCAACCCTGGTAATTATATACCAGATTCATTACTATCAGCGTTTTCTAGAATTATTGAAAAGTTTTCTGTAAAAGACTGGCAATTTTTTTTAGGCCCGAAATTTTTTCCATGAAAACCAATCAGACTTTCGTAAAAAAAAAGATCCACAGAGCAAGCGCTTTTGTTTCTGACAACAACAATAAATGATTCGTTAGATATTAATATGAAAGTTGTTTCTCTGCTCTTGGAAATGATGAAAGTATTTGATTGTGGTAACCACAGAATACTGCTTAGGAAGTTGGTCAGTGCTGGTGTTCGCGGCAAGGCTTGGGGATTCATTCAATCTTTCCTCACTGGTAGAATGCAGTGTGTGGCCACTAATGGTGAAATTTCAGGGTTTAGGGAAGTGAAACATGGAATGTCACAAGGATCTTCCCTCGGCCCGTTATTTTTTCTTGTATATATTAATGATTTCTGTAATGCTGTTGATGATCTAGATGTCGAACTGCCTTGTGAACAGACTAGAAGTGAAATTTCAGTTAGAAAATTCTAGCTATGCTTGCATATGACACGCAATTCACAGTTGCAGCCAAGACTGACATTCAGCTAATGTGGACACTGAAAGAAGCTCTAAGTCAAATTCAAATTTTGCAAAAGGCCAACAGATTAGTTATTAATCTTGCTAAGTCATCAGTTGTTGTTTGTGGTCTTTCCGAGAATTACTATCCGTGGATTCAGGGTTTAACTTTAGGTGACGTTATTTCTCCCAGGAATGCTGAGGTTAAGCACTTAGTAGCGTATATAGATGAAACGGTGTCTTTTAAAATACATATTGAGGTTATTAGTGTTAAGATTCCCCATAATGTTGGAATGTTGCGGAAGTTGAAAAACATGTTTACAGTCGTGATCTTTCGTACCCTTTATTTTTCTCTTGTACATCCGTATCTTTTTTTATCGTTTTGCTGTTTGGTCAAATTCATTTTCTCTCCACCTTCGTCCATTTCATGTCCTGCAAAATTCAGCTTTGCGTATTTTAGGTTCTGTCCGAAGTCGGGTTTCAGTCAGAGAAATTTATGAAAAAGTTAAAGATATGTTTCAGCTAGGAAACCAGGTCCATAACTATTTAACAAGACAAGCTCAGAATGTCCAAACGCCTTTTGTTCCGTCGATGCCATCCATCTTTTCTTTTAGGCATGTTGGACCTAAATGTTGGTTAGATGTGCCCGAAGATATTAAACATATTAAGGAATTATCTGGGTTTGTGTTTCGAATTAAAGGACTTCGTTTTAATATCTATGGGTAAAGGGATTACTCTCCAGTTATAAAATATAGATGGCCAAAGAGTAAATGAGTATTTTTGGTTAATTATTGCTAATAAAGGAAGTAAGATTATGCATATTTAAAATTTAAAAATAAAGTTACAATGAGAATTGAACTTAAAACAAACCTCACCGACTGGTAGACTCGTCGATGAAGAGCTTTTTCAAGTACTTTCGAGAAAAGGGGAAGGATGGAGATTGGCCTCCAGTTTCAACCTCCATCCTTCCCCTTTTCTCTAAAGTACTTGAAAAAGTTGTTCATCGACGACTCTACCAGTATTTGACACATCATGGTATCCTTAGTGATACTCAGTTTGGCTTCCGCAAAAGTCACTCAACTACACATGCGGTGTTACACCTATGTGATTTTGTGAATCAGTGTCTTGATAGTGGAAAAATACTTCTCACTATTTTTATAGATTTTGAAAAGGCATTTGATACGGTTTATTTTAGTATTTTATTAAATAGATTAAAGCTTTTAGGGGTTAAAGGGGCTTGTTTGAATTGGTTTGATTCTTTTTTAAAGGGGCGGTCAATAAAGGTTGTAATTGATAGTGTGGATGGATGGTTTGGATGGCCTCGAATTAGTTTTGACTGTTAAAAAGGCCAGTAGAACTTCTGATTACCAATCAAATGAGTCCCCTCTGAGGTTTATACGACCAGCCTTTCTATAAAAAATGTTATATACACACAGGGCATAACTTAAAACCCTTGCTCTGAGGTTTTTTTTTCGGGTCCATATCTTGTGAATTGTGGTGTTCCGCAGGGTTCTGTGCTGGGTCCGCTTTTATATTTGGTTTATTTGGTCTATATTTGGTCTATGAGATTTTACCTTCGTGATTCGTGTCTCACATCTTTCGCAGATGACACTGCTATTTCTTTTCGTGGTGTTTCTGTGGATGAGTTAATCAATAATGCAAACATGGTATTGAATGATTTAAGTGCGCTTACGTCTTTAAGTATGTTGGCCGTTACTGTAAAAAAGACAAGTTTTATGGTTTTTAGTCGAATTGGTAAGCCCATTGATCTCGGTGGGCGAATATTATTTTTTGGTAATTCTCTAGAACAGGTTAAAATAATCATGTCACAGTGATCTTGTGTCATCAAAATTTGCAAGAGGGCCTTGGAATTACACGTCGACTTAAGCACGTTCCAGGTCGGGTGATGTTGCTTCTTTATCATGCAACTATTGGCCCCTATATAGAGTACGGCTGTGTGTTATGGACTAGCAATTTTTTGATAATTTTAGGCGTGTACATGTATTACAGAATAAGGCAGTCCGTTTGATAGGGGGGTACGTTAAAGAAACTGATAATACAGTAGCTTGTTTTAGGAAATTAAAGGTATTGGATGTGGGACACGTTCGTGACTACCAGGTTACGGTTTTTACTTACCAGTGTTTTAATAAAGTGTGTCCATCGGTGTTTTTAGATTTTTTTCGACAAAGTAGTGATTTGCATTATTATTATACAAGGAATACTAATAACCTGGTAACAGAGTATAGGAGTGGAAGTCGTACTGGATTTTAAATGAAACATCTGGGCCAGAGGGTATGGAATTCCCCCCAGATAGTGTTAAGGCGGCTGAACACCAGCATTTGTTTTTAAAAAAAAGTAGAAATTTTTTTGTTAGGGGGGTGAGGATTCAGAGATTGAAGATTTATGTTATTATTCATTTTCTTTTGTTATTATTTTCTTCTTTCTTTTTTCTTCTGTGTTTTCTGTGAGTGTTCATCACTATATGTGAAAATGAAGTTTAAAATTTACTTAGAAATTTAAAAGTAATTTTTTAAGTATGTTGAATTAGTTTGTGGTAACCGTCCAGTGCCAGTGAATTTATGTCTTCCCATGGGCGGTTACCTATGGATCATGTTTAACTAGGTCATTTTTCTAATAAATTAATCTAATCTAACCCGGGTTTCTAGGGACAGAGTTTGTAACTGAAATCTATAGTACTGGTTATGTTTTTTTTCTCTAGTAGTTATTCTGTTTTCCGTTTTTGTTGTTTTAATAAATTTCTTTCTCTCTCTCTCTCTCTCTCTCTCTCTCTCTCTCTCTCTCTCTCTCT
>JAQQPU010006550.1:0-15997 GCA_029168905.1 Artemia sp. Kazakhstan ARC1039 | reverse complement strand
CTCTCTCTCTCTCTCTCTCTCTCTCTCTCTCTCTCTCTCTCTCTCTCGCTCTGTCTTTCGAAAGTCCAATCATACTCACCAAATATTCTAGAGTTTTATCAATATCAAGAATTGATTTTACTCCGCTACTGATTACAGTAATGGGCGTCCTTCCTAGTTCTGTAAGATCTGCACTAATATCAAAGCTTGAATTGACGCCACGATGGACTCCGCCAATTCCTCCTGAAACAATCATGGCTTTATTTCATAAGAAAAATACCAATTCAAGGTAAACAAAAGCATTTTTATTCTTGCATACGCACAAACTAAAAGCAAATTTGAATTTAGAAGTGTACATTCAACCTTAGTAACTACAACTTAATACCTCACGTCGATTCTTAAAAGAAATAAAATCCGTCTTATTTAAGAAATTGAGGTTACTATGCTTAGGAACTTTTTTTTGATTGGGTAATAGTTTCATCTAAATATCCTTTAATAATAGTCAGTAATTTTTAAAAACTATAGCACATAAAAGAACATAGAGCAATACAATATAGTATGCCCTTTAGATATCCCGTTTCCTCTTATTAGTACTTTCAGTGACTTCCTTTCAAAGTCCTTGTCTGTTATTTTCAATGTGATTACTGAGTCTGGCCAATATCCGTAAATTTGGAAACACGGTCTCATAACCCCCTTGAAAAAGAAAGACGGAAAACCTGGTTTTAAAGGCGTTCATCCTATTTCACTCACTCCTATATTCTCTAACTATATGAAGGATTCCTTGCAGATTGGCTAAAAGAAAAAATCCTACCTCTTACTGACGTCAGGCAATAAAAGAAAAAACCTCAAAATTGAATTTCCATTGACCTTCAAAAAGCATTTGACCTTATTAATCACAATATTTTAGTTGAGAAACTTGCAACTGATTTACATATTGATTCTTTCCTTGTTAAATTAGTTGCCTCCTTTTTATCAACTAGATCAAAGGTAGTCAAATTATCAGAATCATTATTCCAGTCCCCTCCCTGTCCACAATGGAGTACCCCAAGGTACTCTCCTAGGTCCCCTCCTTTTTTCTGTTATGATAAATAACCTCTCTAAGTAATTTACTGATGGAAATTTGTGGATGACCTAACGGTTGTTGAAACCTGCTACAGAAACTTAATAACAACCCTACAAGCATTCTCAATAATATTGCAAATAATACTATGGACTTATACATGAGAGAAAACCCCTCAAAATCTAGGATAATGCCAATATATTTCCTTAACACCTCACCCCTTTTCCTCAACCCTATCCCCCCAGATATTTCTGTGTCTTCCTTTAAATTAATTGGGATTATAATTTCCTTTGATTTATAGTGGGATATCCACGTTAAGGATATTGTCCATAGAACTAATGCGCCCATGTCTCTCCTTAAGCTCTTGAATAAATATAACCTCCCCCCATTCCATTCTTTAAGGATCTATACTTCCTTTGTCCGTCCGCATCTTGAATATGCTTGTCCAGTTTGGCATCCTGGCATCTCTCGTGATCAATAAGAAAAAACTGAATCTATTCAAAAAAGAGCCCTGAGAATAATGTTTAAAGGAGCTAATATACCATACTCGCTCCTTTTAAAATGGCCAAGCTAGGAAACTCTTGAGCACAAGAGAGGAACGTTGTGCCTCTATTTTTCAAAAAAAAATGCAATAATAAACCTTCGCACGGAAAACATTTCCCTCAAAAGGCACTCCCCACCCGGACACCGTCTGCCACGCACTGTTTCTGAACCCGTTCCTATCTTGTCCCCCATCCGTTGCTTTACCTCCAGGTATGAAAAAAACTTTGTCCCCATCATTACTGATAAAATAAATCGCTAGTATTCGCTTCTTTTTTTCGGTACTACTGATACCCAAGTTTTATGTTCGTTTGATTCTTTATTCCCTCCCCCTTTTTATATGTCCTCTTTTAAACATTTTTAACGCTAATTTTATTTCACTCTTTTAGTTTTATTTTTAGTTTTTTACCTTTTCAACTTTCTGAAATTTTGCCGCTTAATATTTTTGACGAATGAATGGTCTGTAAATTCTGTTAATGTTGTTTTGCCAGTTTTTAAGTGGTTGTCCTTTTTTTCTTTTTTTATGACTCCGAAACGCGAACTAAGCCCTTCAGGGCATATGATAGAAATTTTTTAAACAAATATCTTATCTTATATAAAAAGCAAGATTGAAACCAACATTAACAACAAAATAATTAGCTATATCAAAAACATGCCATGGAAAATAAAGTTACGGAGCAATGCTAAATTTCAAAGTTAAATATAACGCAGCTTCTCATTTCCCCGCCTTCTCTCATCTAAGACTAATTACCTGAAGTAATATTACTTGCTATTAAATATTAAATAAATGCTGTTCTAACTGGATACTTCCTTGCCCTGTCGGCTGCTACAATGTTTGTTGTTAAATATTTAATTCGTTCAATAGCCTGACATTGCAGATCTAGATAATCAGCTAAGGAAAGGAAAATGAGGCAGAATTTCCAGCCGTGATGAATGAAAACCCAAGAACAGTGTCATTAGGTTTATTGTAAGGTAATGATCTCTAACAACCAGTTGGAAAAGAATAGTAATTATTTTTTACCTAATAGGATTTTACCTCGAATTAAAACCTGAACAATGACAACATTCAAATTGCATTGGGATATATTCATATATTTTTGATAATTTTAGAAACTGAGAAAACTTATTTGTATCAAAATTTTTAATGTTAGCTTGAACTTTATCGGAAAAAAATAACTTTAAAACTGTAAAAAAAAGTTGCTCTACACGATAAAAAAAAATGCTTTACGTGAACCTATTGAAGTGGTGTGTTTTCTAAAAGCATTCAACCAACTTTTAGCCTTTTTAAAGGTTTCCGATAGTAAACTTTTACTTTAGAACTATTTTTAATTTAACCGTTTTAACTTGAAAAGTGCAATGCAAAATTTTGAAAATATTTGAACCCGCTGGTTTGGAGCACGACAAATAATTTGCTCTGAATCTGTTAATCAGCCAAATCAGTCCCTCGAAAAAAAAATTTTTTAACATTCAATTGCAGTTCAAGAATGTTTACCTAGCAAATACTATAACACTAATATCTGTTCGATTCAAACATTATACTACATTTCCTACTTTTCACTCATATTGGGAAGCAAAATTATGTTATTAGTGCCGGGTTTAAATTTCAAAACTAATATCATATTAAATCCCCAGAAGATAGAAGTTCCAGCTAGTATTTCTAAACAAAAATGTTCTCTTCTCGGAATAGATAGCTTTAGAGACTAGGTTTTGTTTGCTCATTGTCTTCACGTGAGCTTTATTTTACTAATTAGAAAAGTTCAGCTTTCCAAGAAAGGTCAAAGGGTTGGAGAGCATAATATTAATCAATCAAAACTATAACCTATAACCTATAACCTATAACTATAACTATAACCTAGGGGTATTAATTAAAGTTTATATCTTCACTCAGTAAAAAAAAAAATAAATAAACAAATAAAAACACTTAAAAGAAAGCAAAGAAAGTAATAAAAGAGTTTCACTGGTATTAGACAGATGTTCTTAAATTAGAAAACTAAACATGAAAAATAACGTGGTGCATGATAGTAAAATAAAAGGGAATAATTATGCCAAAATTTAAGTATCAAATAAAACTGAACAAACCGTAAAACTGATGCATCCTTCTCGTTGATGCGGTTCTAGGCGTTTACCTCCCCTCCCCCGGAAAATACCTCCCGCGGAATATACCCCCGTGGAAAATACCCCCCGCGGAAAATACCCCCCGTGGAAAGTAAGCCTATCCAAATTTGAGGTTTTGAGATGGTTAGAGATAAAAGCAATTGCGTATTATTTATAGCTCTAATTTGTAAATCAATTTTAATTAGTTTCGTCTTTTAACTGCGGTTATAAGTTAGGAGAAAGATTTATAGTTTTCAAGAAGAATTATGCATTTTTGAATTTTCAAATTAATCTGAACTTATATTAAAAAACCATATTAGAAAAAAAACATTACATATATTGGACTTAGTCTGTTGGCTGATTCTTTGAGGTCCATCTCTTACTATTCCATAGAAGAAAAAAGCCTAAGACTTTTTCCTGTATGTTAGCAGGCATATATCTAGGTAAGTTGCAGTGGTATCCGGTATCCGGGTTGCAGTGGTAGCTAGCAACCTAGTAAGACACGATCACGTCCAATAGTAAAAAACAAAATAGCCCATAACTCCTAAAACTAGTCAGACCCTGTTAGTGACCCTGAACTGAGAACAAACTCCATTTTTGTGTTTTCTCCTTTTTTCAAAAATAAGGCAAATTTTCCTAGGCTCGTAACTTTTGATGGCTAAGACTAAACTTGTTGAAACTTACATATTTAAAATCATCATAAAAATATGATTCTTTTGATGTATCTATTGGTATCAAAATTCCGTTTTTAGAGTTTCGGTTACTATTGAGACGAGTCGCTCTTACTATACAATTCGTTACCACGAACTGTTTGATTGCTTCAAAAATCAAATATCTTTGAAAAGACTACAGTATGAAAAGACATAAAAAATGCAGTTTTTTGTAAAGTGATATTTTTAAATGTTTTTGGATTAAAAACTGCACTAGAGCTTTTAATTTACGTTTGAATGAGTCCACTTGCGACATTTTAGGACCATTGGGTCGATGCAAACACCCCTGGTGAAAAGAACAAAAAAAAAACAAATAAAGACGCATCCGTCATCTTTCTTCTGGAAAAAAAATACAAATTCCACATTTTTACATATAGCAGCTTGAAACCTCTACAGTAAGGCTCTGTAATACGCTGAATCTGACAATGTGATTTTCATTAAGATTCAATGAATTTTAGGGGGTGTTTTTTCCTTTTTTCGAAAATAAGGCAAATTTTCTCAGACTCGCAACTTTTGATGGGTAAGACTAAACTTGATCAGCATACAAATCCGATTCTTTTGATGTATCTATTCATATTAAAATTCTGTTTTTTAGAGTTTCCGTTACTATTGAAACGATTCGCTCTTACTATACAGTTCGTTAGCACGAACTGTTTTATTATTAATGGTTAATGGTTCAGGTTGTGTTTAATGGCTCATTTTAAAGGAAATCGCTACATCTAGTGCATTGTGTAATTAAAAACAAAATATTTTTTAAAATAGAATCATTTTTTACATAAAAAAATGATAGAGTTCACCATAAATGGTATCAGTCCAGAGAATCTCATGTAGAAGTTATTAATAGTATTACATTGAGGAACGAACCGTAGCCCATGGTAACTGAAGTAATAAAAGAAATCATTTTATAAAGATGATTATTTTAATTATACTTACATAAGGAAAGACCTGTATCCCATAGTATCTGAAGTAATAAAAGGAATTATTATATAGATGATTATCTTATTACATTAAAAGACGATTATTCGAAGAGCATACCATTGCATATATTGGACTTAGTTAGCTGTCTGATTCTTTGAAAAAAAATCTGATTTGTTAACTGAAACTAGAATAATGCCTGAAAATTTTAAATAAAATAACTTTATTTAACTGCAAACTGCAAAAATATTTATGGTGTCTCAGCAATAATTTTCATTTTTTAGTTCAAACCAGAAAAATACCTGATGATATTAAAATTTGTTTGGTTTTCCTTTTGCTTCAACTGACTCGTTACGCCATTTTGTTACACAAAGAATTATATTATGGAATACATTAGACTTTACATTGCTGATCTATTTAGTACTTCTGAACTGAGTCTAGTTTTAGGATTCTATGTAAGAACATAGAATCCATAGGAAAAATAGAAAATAGAACATAGGAAAAATAGTTTTCCTAAAATCGTTAGGTACTTCCCCTTTTTCAAAAATCATATTCATAATCTTCAGTAACTTATTTCTAACCTCAGAGCCACCATATTTAAGAAACTCATTTACCACCCTATCAGCACCTGGAGCCTTATTATTTTTTAATCCTTTTAGTATGTTGTTAATTCCTCCTCACAAACAAATTTTCCTTCACATCCAAGGTATCAAAAACTTTTTCATTTTCCTCTATATGTTTTCCTGCAACTCTATCTCGGTTAAGCAAATTCTCAAAATGTTCGGCCCATCTCCCTTTAGTTTTTTTTTATCGCTAATTGCGGCCCCATTCCTATCTTTAACTGGGCCAAGTCCGGATTGACTACTCCCTCTCAATTTGTTAACATGCCAGTACAATATTTTACTATTATGCCGTCTAGCTGCATCTTCCAGATCCTCGGCAATTTTATCCATGACGTCCACTTCACACCTCCTTAGTTCATTTTTAATGCTTTCTCCACTTTCTTTACATTCCTTTTGTTTTCATATGATCAATCACTCAGATAATTCTTGTACAAGTCCTTTCTCCTTTCTATTAAACATAAAGCTTTTTCACTAATATTCTTAGCTGCAGTTCTAGCTTTCTTCCCTAAGAAACCTTCAGCAACTTCAAAAATTATTTTCTAAAACTATTCCAACCATCTTCCATATTATCAAATTTTAAACTCTCAAGTTTAGCATTCAACTGTTCCTGGAAAGTTTCTCTCAAATTCTCATCCTGGAGTCCACCAACATTATAACTTCCCGGGAGGTAGTTACCCCTCCGATATTTCAGCTTTAAATTAATCATTGACACTATTAGATGGTGATCTTTACATTTAACATCAACAACGGCACTCCTATATACCCTAGTATCTTGTATTGATCCTGCCAGTCTTCGGTTTACTATAACATAATCAATAAGGTATGCTGTCTTACCATCACGTGAATACCATTTTAAGTTATGAGCCATTTTATAACCAAATACCGTGTTGGTTATAACTAGATTGTTCTACAAAATTGCAAAAGTCTTTATCCATTACTGTTTTCTTCTCCTAAACCAAATTTACCTAGGCCAGGACACCATCTATCCCTATTTCTACCGACCTGGGCGTTAAATTTCCCAGTAATAACATCATATTTCTACCTGGGACCCTGTCTATTTGCTGCAGTAACTGTAAGTAAAATTCATCTGAGTCACAAGTATCTCCGTCAGTCGGTTCTACAGGGGCGTATACTACTATAACTGATACCCTGAACTTTTTAGTCATAAAATGAGCAATTAGTATTCTATTATTAATACCTTCCCAGCCTAAACAATACTTAGCAGCTCTTTCAAAGAAGACGAAGTGTCACCAAGTGTTGTTCACTCTTTAGGTATTTTCAAAGACCGGCTAAATCCTTTTATTAGAAAATGGAAAAAAAGACAAAAACTCTGGATATTTCGGTCAAATACAAAGTGACCGTCATCAGTAGATAAACTGTTTTCTCTACTGATGTTCATTCTTTAATTCCGAAATTAAAGAAGACATCTTCTTCTGGAATTGATTCTACTTCAACACCTTTTCTACTTCTTCACCTTTAATCAAGCAACATCTAGCTCTACTGTTTCAGATGATTCTGGTCTGCGGTGTAGTCCCTAAGCAATTTTATGTCGGAAAAATAACTCCCATCTTTAAAAAGGGCAAAAAAGACGCTTCTATGTGCAGTTCTTATCGCCCCATTCCCGACTCGTGCACTACGTTTAAGCTCTTTGAATCCTTTGTGATAAGACACATTGAAGAAAAATGTTACCACTCCTCGCTAGTTCGGGTACAAGCAAGGCTTAGGTAGAGAGCACGCTGTCTTTTTACTTGTAAATATGCTAAAGGACATTGAAGACCGAGGTCATTTCTTTCTTTTATGTGCACTTAATGTCGCAAGAGCTTTTGACTCGTGTATATTTACGCAAATTTTGCTTGAGGCTCATATGAAAGGTGCTGATATTTATTTGTAAATATCAGCATTTGTGTATATATGTATAGAAATCTGAAAGTTGGAACTAAAGATGGTAGTCTGCTATTTCGGGTGCTGAAAGGTGTACGCCAAGGAGCTTTGATTTCTCCAGTTTTGTTCAATAATTGTGTTACTGGTACTCAAAATAAGTTGAGCTGAACATTTATGTTCAAAGAAGTTGATCTCTCGCTAGTTACGTTAGCGGATGACTTACAGAACCTTTCCTGCACTTTCCACGGATTCTCTTCAACTTTTGAGCTTCTAAAGAAAGAGTAAGAGCACATTGGTTTGAATTTTTAACACTGATAAAACAGTTGTTCTACCACTTAACTATAAAGGAAATAGAAGTTCAATAAGTCTATCTGGCTCTAAAGCTCCCTTTGCTAGCAGCCTTACTTACTTGGGTATGCCTAATGGAGCAAATCTGAAAGAAACTACAAACCTGGCCCTGAAAAATTTTGCTTTTAAGATTCGGGCTGCGTATGCATCCCTAAATAAAGACAAGTCTTATCTGAACAGAGTTCACCGGTCTTAGTTATATAATAGCCTAACAGTTCCGCCCCTACTTGCTCTTGCTCATGTTTGGTCTTTTTTTAACTGTTCTAAGAGAGAGCAAATTCACCACCATTATTTTAAATTTACAGAATATTTGATGGAATTGCCAACATGCACAAATAACTTTTCTGCAGAGAAAGTTTCGATTGTTAAACCCAGCTGAGATTATTGAGAAGCGTATTCGTGATTTTTCTACTGAATGCCAGGAGTCTTGCCACCTTTTCTCATTTCTGTTTGTCCCGTGTTCGTAGTTGTCGAAGTATGTTTTTCTTTCTGTTGTTTCTTTTTTTCATTTTTACTCGTCTTTTCTAGGTCCTGACCAGTTTTTTTTGTGATGGGCTATAAATAAAACCATGATGATGATATTCCACTCCCATAAAACTTTGTTGTAAAAATACACCTTTTCAAAAATTTTCAAGCACAATGACATCGCTTCTCCTTGTCTTCAAAGACACAATTTCGGAGATATCTTTTCATATTTTTAAAATAAGATAAACAATGGGAGGTTACCTGTCACAAACACAGGAATGCCAGCTCTTTTAGCTATGAGCATCGTTGCAGAAACTGTGGTTCCACCGCTCAGTCCCTGTAAAAAAAAGAGAGGGCGTGTATCACGAAAACGTCGTATGTCTCAAATCATTGTCTGAGTGATGCAAGCTTAAACATTTGTTTTAATATAATTAGTGGAACATCAGTGGCTATATTTTGTCAACTACTGTCGTTAAGTCCTACCATGGTTCGTTGCGTTTCGTTTGATTTCTCTTAGGGTTTAATACCATTGATCGACACCCTTTTGGGGGGGGCTTAGATGTCCCCTTTCCATAAGAAAATAAATTGGTCCAAATCCTGATAAATCATACGCTAGTATGCGATGCTCATAGCCGTTAGTTTTATTTGATAAATGGTTTATAATAACCGTTCATTTCCATGGATTGTATTTATGTTTGGGAACGAATGATATAGTACCAGTACAGCCCATAAAATTAGGAGAATACATAAATGCCCTTTCAACAGTTCTCAGCATTTTTCCTTGGTAACACTTTGGTCTTGTTCGGGCCAAAGCGCTGTCATGCGGCACTTTCCTGCAGCTATTACAAATATTTTCTTCTCCAGTTCTTACAGCATTGAAAATGAAAAAAAAATTACAGTTCAATTTTTTTTTTTATTTATTTACAAACGGGTTACAATAACTACTCATTACAATAACTACGGGTTACACATACTTCTCATTTAAAAAACACATAATCCAATGCATTACTGCATGCCAGACAAAAACCCGAAAAGAAATCATTTATTATCTTTTATTTCCTCGGACCCTAATATAATCCAACCCAAAAACAAATAAATATCTTCACTCGCCTCCCTCTCCCACCCCTCCAACAAAAACAAGTAAAAAAAAAGAGAGTGGGAACTTGAGAATCATCAAGAAAACAACCCAACACAACTCACAACATTCACAAAAAGAGAGGAGAAAAAAAGGGGGGAAATAAATCACTCATCCATTCAAAACCCAAACAATCATCTCACCAACAACAATAAAACCTTGAAGTGATGGATCTTTCAACAATTAATATCATTATATATCAAATATTCAATTTGATTTTGTTTATATTTTCCGAGACTGTTCAAAACACATATAGTTTTCAGTAAAGCGCCAATCTTGAAGTGATGGATCTTTCAATAATTAATATCATTATATATCAAATATTCAATTTGATTTTGTTTATATTTTCCGAGACTGTTCAAGACACATATAGTTTTCAGTAAAGCGCCAATCAAGCAGTAGGTTTTAGACTTATACAGTGAGAGAAGGAGGAGATACTCAAACTCTTGTTTGCAGTGATTTTTGTTCGCTTCAGGCTTGATTTACATATTCAGTTTAAGTTTCACTCGTTCTAAGATTTATTTATGCATTTATATTAGTATCTATTGTGTGTTTGTTTGTATTGGTTTGTTTATTTAATTTCTGTTCGTTTTGGGTTTCATTTATACTTCAATCGAAAAATATTTTTCTTCGTTTAAAGCTTGATTTGTTCAATTTAAGCATGAATCGCTTTAAGATTTATTTATTCATTTACATTATTACTTGTTTGTTTTTTTTGCTATGATTGTTTATTTAATCTCTGGTCATTTTGGGTTTCACTTATTCTTTAATAGTAATTTCTGGTCATTTTGAGTTTGCATTTTAACAGGTATTTGTATCTGCTGATCTTAAGTTTAAAAAGGCCTTTACTTTTCTTTGAAAAACTTCTTTTTCGGAAAGTTTTTTTAATTAATATCAAGACACAATCAGAACGATGTTTGCAAAATCGTTAGAACGGCTTTGGGGATCAAGTTGGAATTTTTAGAGAGTATGAAGGGCGGTGAAAGCGAATCTAAAATCCTGAATTCATGAGAGAATACAGAGGAGAACGGTCTAAACATTTCTGTTTAATCTAGAATCTAGTCCAATAGTCCCTATTGGACTAGATTCTATTCTCAATGAAACAGCGATGTAGAGCGAAAGAAATCATGCGTACCCAGGTTACCAAATTAGTGTATACACATTATCTCATGCACAGCATTGGGATCCAGTTAAAAACTTCATGGAGTGCTGAGGGCCAAGTAAACCTCAAATGTTGACTTGGAGGGAGTGGTAGAGGTAAGTAGAAAGAAAACATATTTTAAGGTATTAAATGGCGTATCTGCAACATCTCGGGGACAACTTCTAGGGACCAGGCAGAGACATTCGGTGTATTTGGGGGGGGGGGAGGCAAGGAGATTCAACATTTGTGTTTATAGAAAGAAGAGGGGGAATGCTCATCAACGACCCATCTAGAAATTTTGGCACTATTAGCCCTAGTTGAACTTTCAATCTACTCAGGGTGAAATAGTGCAGTAAATCCAAAGATAATATATCCACCCAGGCTATGCGTGTCTCATAATAAGTCAGAAACGGCTGAGGGGAAGTTTGCAAACTTTCAAGATTCTTTGGGAAGGGCGAGGGGGCTTCAAATATTATGTCAAGGGAAAAGGAAAAGAGCGCCAAAATATTTCGTCCCCAAATATTGGCTTGTCAAAAAAAGGACCGATAATCTTTACTATTCATTTAAAAAAAACTTTTTCCATCAAAGAAGTTTTTCAAGGAAAAGTAAAAAGCTACATTACACCCAAGAGAGCGAAAACAAATTAAAGTAGTGATTCAGGTGTCGAACCGCCATAAATTACTATCAATAAATAAGTGAAACCCAAGAAGAGCAGAAATTACAATAAGTAAATGAAGTTAAACTTAAAACAAAGAGAAACTACCACAAAGAGTGCTTCATTACGATATTTTAACGCACTTATTTTGCCTTTTCTGAACATTGTAAAGTTGGAAAAAAAACAGTTTTTATAAGCTTAGTGCGTATTCTTACTCATCATTTTCCTTAAAAAAGCAGGGCAAGCACAATGAAAAAAGGAAAGAATACGAAAACAGTTGGTAAGCATTCTCTCTTTTTCCGATGAGACTTTCATTAAGGTCAATTCCCTTCTGGGTAATTTTTCCAGCTTTTGACCTTGAAAGAATCATGAGAAAAACTCCTCAAGCAAAGAGCTTATATCTCTAAGAAATATTTAAAGGGGGTATTATAGAGCTAAACTCCAAAAGAGCTCTCTTCTCTCAAAACCAATATTAGAGATTCAAGCGAAAGCTCTTTGTTTGATTGTCTAGTCACCTGAAACACTTGCAAGCCGAGAAAAAAGATTTGCTTTCCTCGAGAGCTAGTATATCCTATGGGAATTTTAATAGCCATCGACAAATTTAATCATGCCACGTGAGCAAATATTCGAAATATTTTGAAAAAACTTAAGTCTTGGAGTAAATATCAAAACTTATGCCGTTTTTGTCAAGATATTATGATTAATTTTAGCCTTTCTCCATATTAAATTTAAAAAAGAAGATTGTTTCCCAGAAAAGTAGAGAGCTAAATTAAAGCAATATCATATTTTTTTTTTTTTTCAAAAAAAAACCTATCACCTATCCTCAAGGCGCAAAATTTAGCACAAATATTCATTTCATGGGCTTAATAGCTACTGGGCTTAAAGTTACCATTGTAAGAAATGTCCTTCTAATTTTAGAATTAATATCAAGTTGCTATGAATCCGGCTTAAGCCAATGCCCTTTCAGGGTATTGAACCAAATGAACTTATCTTTGTAATCCTTTCCCTGTACACAAATTCCTTATTTTGCAATACAAACCCTTTCTTAGAAGGATGGAATTTAGCTACGTTTGTTTGACAAATAGAGGGGGAATATATCTTTTTATAGCGTGACACTGACGATAGAAGTCAGTTGGGTTTTTGGCTTTGCGCAAGCTTTTCGTATGCATGTAGAATGTAAGTCTAATGTGTTCCTTGCTCTTTCTTAATTCTATTATGTTAAAATCCTAGTAAATGGGTATATATCCCATTCTTTAATATTATTATTAAATTCTTTTAAGCAGGAACATATTAGTCTTAATATATTAGTTATAATGCTTGCTTTCCTTTAATAATAATAAACTTTACTTCTAGCAATTATATGAACAAGAATTGATCTTTGATTGTGAATAATAATTATTGAATATTGATTTATAATGAAATAACTATTAACTAAAAAGTTCTCTTCTTTAATAATAAAATCTTAGTTTTTCTTATACCTGTGTTGTCTTGTATATTTTATTACGATGATCAGGATTTTCTCAAGATATCTCTCACTTGGTTCATTTTGTCTATTGAGGCTTATTTAGGGGTACTCGGGTCTCATGGCTGAGTTTGGGCATGGAGTCATCACCATGAGAAGACCCCCCCCCCTCTTACAAAATGGTGGCAGCGAAAACGCGATGCGATTCTATTGCATTAAAAGCGCCTCTTTTTAACGCTACGCTTAATTTTGAGAGAGCAGAATCTTGATTATAAATCCTTTTTGTAGATTTTTTAATACTTAAATTACCATAATTAATTGAATCCCTTTAATTTTTCTTCGTCTTCACTGCTTGCCTGTACGTTTATGCTTTTTTTAGATTTATAAAAATAAGACTAACCGCAATAATAAAAACAGTCAAATAATATTTGGATATTGCTCAATTTGGTACCCTCATAAAGGAATTGTTGGTTGGTGGAGTATAGATAGTTGCCTTTTCCTCAGTTCCAGTTCACTCAAACAGGATTAGTTGGTTGCTTAAGTTTGGTAAGCTATAATTAATTTCTCCTTAAGTAATGTCCCTACCTCGGGAAAGTGATAAACCGGAAGCCTCAGCCCTTGGGCAAGCTTCCAATCTTAATACAGGAGCTACGCCAGCTCCAGTATTCCAACATGTAGCTTATAGTATTATCCATTGTCCATTATAAAAAGAAGTTCATTAAACCACAACAAATTTCTAGTTGGGTTAAATATCTTCAGAGAGTTTGTAGATTAATGGGATTAGAAGAATCAGTTTATGATCGAGAGGTACGCTTCCTTAATGTCTGATGAACCGTATAGCTTGTATTTAGAAAAATATGTGACCGCTACACATTTTTCTGGGCTAAAAGAATCCCTGTGCTCTGCTTTTCTTAATAAAATTTCACCGACCGAAAACATTTAACATATTATGCAAGTTAGACATGAAAATAATGAGCCGGTCGTAGGATTTTTTATGCGTATTAATGCAGAATTTGAGAGCTAATCTTCTTTAGTTAAAAATGTTCTGGGGAGTGCATGCCTCCTTTCAGGTATTGATTTATTTAAATAACAGGCCTTTGAACAAAAATTACATGAGAGTATCAGAAGATTTATTCGCAAAAAAAAAGGATTGCGCAGATATTACACAAATTTCAAAATGATAGATTGTAAAATAAGACACTTAGTCTTTTTGGGGATTTTTGGTAGTTGACAATTGCCTTTCGCCGTAATCCTAGGGTTCAAAAATCTGGAAGGACTAGACAGTCCCTTTCACTTTCGTGAAAGGAAGTTAGAATTTTGAACCAAGGCTAAGGATTAAGCAGGTTTAATGATGGATTAGCATATAGGGGTGTATTAGTGATTTCTGATATACCTATTGACCCTAGAGCATTTAAAAAGTGTAGATTGTAAGCTAGTTACTACAGAAAATATATCAATTATTGATGGCGATAATTTAATTATTGTTCCAAAACCAGAATAAAAAGAATTTCTTTCTACGTTTAACCTTTAAACGTACAAAAATAATTGTTTTCCGAGAGCTAGTTCAATTGCTCTTAAATAGTGACAATTGCTTTTCTAAAGAAGCGTATGACCAATGTATAAATGATTTAACGGTTTTTAAGCCTTGATGTAACACTTGAAACAATTTAAACTACCTAAGCAGTTTAGAATCCCTCATTAAATGGCTTTGTGCTAAAAGAACATTTATAAACTATGCTGAAATCCAATATAGTAGAGGAAAGGGCATCTCCTTTCCCTTCTCCTCTTTTCCTTATAAGGAAACATTCTGTCAGTAAAAATGAGGCTCTTAACAGAGAAAATACTCGATTTCTAATTAATTTACGTACAGTTAATAATAACATGAAAGACAGCCTTTCTAATTCCTCGAACATCTGACATTTTACAAAATTTGTCGAAGGGAATATTCTATAGTGAATTTGACATGCGCAGTGTTTTTTTTCAAATTTCCATTGATGAAAGGTACCAAAAATTCTTTTCGTTTTTATCACCTTTAACTGGCCACAGCCATTGCTACACAAGAATACCACAAGGAAGTGTATTTGGGCCAAAAGCTTTCGCTAGCTTCATGGATAAATTATTTCCAGAAAGTTACCGTTCCTTCATTTTCAAATTTTTTTTTTGATATATTTACTAAATAAAACCTAACCTAATGAGCGTTTATTTCATGTCAAGATATTTTTCAGACGTCTAAAAACTCACAATAATTAGTTATTAGCTTCTAAATCACAAGTTTTAAAGAACCTATTCCAGTATTAAGATATATCGTGTCGCCTGACAAAATTAGACCTCAAGTATCCAAATTGGTTGCTATAGAAGAACAGAAGGGCCTGAAAATATTCCTATCTTTAAATTATTTGTTGACTCCTCTGAAAATGGAGCCGGGGCTGCTCTTTGTCATGAAAAGGATGACGGAAGGATGGGAGTCGTTTTTTTTTCTCTTTTTAATAGTTCTCTCTAAACCATTTTCCAAGAAGTCTTCTATCGTTAGGGAGCCATATGGCTTATATAAAACTCTGAAGAGCTCTCAGATTCAGTATTATTTGGAGAAGATTGTGAAATATTTATGCGGATGTTAGAAATTTAAATATTTATGTAAACATCAGGATCTCTCTAGAAAGATGTACCCGATATCATTACTTATTGTGGATAATCCTTTATATACGCCTGAAACATATTCCTGAGATTAAGATGATACTTAATATTTTATCGAGGCCAAGTCGAGAGATAATAGACAGCAGTCAGACCTTATATCCGGTTCTTAACGAACTAGAAATTTTAGCAGCGGGCATTTTTTTTATTAGTAATCCTAATGTAGATTACTTAGGTCTGCAAGCTGAGGAATTAAACCACGGACACTTACGGGATCCCGAGACGAGACTTAATATTGATTTATTGAAAGAGCCGGATGTGTCAAAAGACAACCGTGCTCAAAAGAGGAGCTCCATAT